>JAMKCH010036628.1:0-31505 GCA_023653785.1 Ophioderma brevispina | reverse complement strand
TGACCCTTATGTTTTTTTCGGAATAATGACCCATCGGAATAACGACCCTTATATTTTTTTCGGAGTGATGATCCTTATGTTATGTTCGGAATAATGACCCTTCGGAATAATGCGGAGACCCCGTCCCGGTTACCCCATTGATATTCCCAGTGGGGTAAGTGGACACGTACTTTGGGTATTTATGCAATTAGGGAGTAAGGATCACGAAAAGACTATATATTCACTGCTGTTAATAATTTTGAAAAGTGTTTTCAGAATACTTATGTGATATTATATTTTTGCGTCATAATGTTCACGTACTTCGAATAACTTGCCGAAAAATTGCGATATTTATCATTTTTTGGTCTTAAAATTCTATTTTCAGAAAAATATGATTTTTATCCATATTAATTTGTGTATGTATAATACACAATGTTCTTAAAATTTATATTTTTTCTCAAAAAAATACACAAAATAAAAATAAGTACCCGCTAACTAGCCATTTCCCACTTACCCTAAGTGAATTCCATGTGGGGTAAGTGGGACAGCAGCATAATTAATTAGCCATTTGCATATTAAGTGGCAGAATTTTAAATTTTTTGCCAACTCGCTTTGATTAAAAATATTTAATTTATCATAGATTTACTTTTCAGTAAAAATATTTGCATTTATTATTGTTAGCAACTACCCCTTAATTAAGAATAATTCGCAGTTTGTGGCACTAAATTGCGGCAGTGTTACCTTTGACCTTTTAAACACTTTCACGATCGAATAAATCCATTATTGGAGTTTGAATGTAAAGCAGAACATGTTTACGTAGATTTGTTGGAACACTGTGTCATGTGCCAAATTTTATTCTTGATGAGGGAATTATGTAGTTTGTGTCCCACTTACCACAGTGTCCCACTACCCATTTTACCCTACTATTTTTTAATGCTTTTCTTTCGTGCTCAGACCAATTTTGACTCACCCTCCCCACTTCAAATCATTCAAATGAATTCATTTCATTCGCCGCTTACAGACAGTCTCGGTTCTTGATGGAATAGCCGGTAGGTAAAATTTCAGGAAAGGCTTTTTTGAAATGAAAACATTTTAAGGTTAAGGTATTTTTGTTTTGTTTTTTCCAATAACAGAAAACAGGGTTTCAAATACTTCGAAAATATGTTCTAGTAACTATCCCTGATATAATATTATTATACATTAAAGTAATTTGAAGTGCTTATAATTAAATCAAAACGGGGTCGGTAGAAGCTTGTCTTTTTTTAATCTGATAATTTTCCTTAGCTTGTTTGATCAGGTCCAAATAATAGGAAAATGTAATTGCAGCATAGCTGAACGTACACATACAGCGGGTATCAAGCAACGCGGCCGAAATTTCGCACGCGTTGCGGGTGGTAGGCCATTAGAATGATGAATTTCTGTGACCGTAAGTTAAAAAAAAAAGGACCCAACAAACGCGTTGGCAAAGTATTTAGCAACACGTGTGGAAACTGGACAGCGCGATGCAAGCTTTAACAACGCGGTTGCCCCAGATTCCTTAAGCCCCAAAGGGTCATAACGTTTTGACCCGCAACGCGTTGTGAGAAAGTCACAAGCGTGCGATATTTAGGCAACGGGTTGCGTTGCGGTTCGGCATGAAAGATGAATTTTGTGACGCATTTAGGAGAAGTGGAACATAAACGCGTTGGCAAGTATCTAGCAACGCGTTGTCGATCTCACAACGCGTTGCAAGCCTTCACAACGCGTTTCAGGTCACATCGCGTGGTTGAAGGCCATAAGAGTATAACGTATTGGCGCAACACGTTGTGAAGGTGGTGTAACGCGTGGTGAAAGACGCAACGCGTTGTGAGATTGTTATTTTTGGAAAATACGGAACAGAAATCCATGATTTCGATTGGACGACTCCGCAACGCGTTGCCGCGACGAAATGTCACAACGCGTTGTGTCTTTCCTCCCCAACGCGTTTGCGGCCATACGTTTGCCCCTATGGCTTCTGGACCGTCGCAAACCGCGTTGGAAACTGCCAACGCGTTGGGAAGCTCGCAACGCGGTGTGTGAGGCTTCCAACGCGTTGTGAGTTTCCACAACGTGTTGCTAGATACTTAGCAACGCATTTTGTCGTTTTTGAAATTGAGTCACAGGAATCATCATTATAATTGACGACACCGGCAAACCGTTGAGAAAAATTTCGGCAAACGCGTTATACGTTATCGCAACGCGTTGTGGCGATACCTTGGCCTTTATGGCTTGCGAATACTAAGCGGGCTTCGAACCCACGAGCCAAAGAACAAAGAACGAACTTACTCTGCCAAATGCACAACGTTGTAGTAATTTATTTATTTGTCATTTTGTGCATGAAAACAACATGTGGCAGAAAAAAAAACCTAGAAAACTCAGCTATAAGAAATGGTGTATACATATCTCGCACTTTACAGTTTTAAAACTAAAATAGTCGCCCATCGCTTGGCCCAATGATTTGTCCACATTGGCCACACGGGCGTGCAATATCAATTTTACTGAAACCCAGACCCAACAAGATAAGGAAACATATACCAAAGTTTTTCTCTAACGTAGGATAGCTCCATACACCCCACATACACTATGGATGGTTCCTCTGAAAGGGAGACTAGCTTTAGACCGGGGTTTAAAACCAGGGCAAGGTCCTTACAAGAGTGGATCTTTATTCTTCCAACATACTCAAAATTGTGCTGTAACGGTGAGAAAATTCCTCATGGATGGGCTGTCCCAACTCATCAATGAGGAATTTTCCTCACCCGTTACCATTTAACTTTCACCGTATGTTTGTAAGGAAAAAAGGTACACCTCATGTTGTAGGACTAACCCCTGGTTTAAATCCAGGTCTAAAGTTAGTCTCCCTTTCAGAAAACCAGGTCACTATTCTACACTCAGTCCCTTGACCACCAGTAGACAATACCATACAGAAGCGACAAAAAAACTGCCTAAACTTTTGTTTCATGGTTGGCTTTTTGTACCAACTTGTTATTAGGTATTCGTTCATTCTTCGTTCATTCCTGAGTTCACTTTGAAACACTTTCTTTTCGGCTTCTTCTTTTTCTATTCCTGAATTACTGGAGAAAAGATCTCTTCACTTTGATATTGTGTCCTCCCTCTTTCATTGCTGTGTTTATTGATCAATAGACGAGATTTTAAACGCGGGCGATATAAAGTGGTAAAGTTAAGCAACTGAGTATTTGGGGCTCTGCCAAGTGGCGCTTGAATGCCAAACTTGGTGATTTGTTCGTGGTTGACAACGTCTCAGGTTCATGCCTCATTCATTTCATTCCAATTTATTCAGGCATATTTAAAGGAATATTAACCTGTCTCTTACTTTCCTTCCCCCTAAACACAAAATCACAAGTATTAAAATACACTTATTTCCACTGACGTCCTTAGAAAACGCCCCCCCCCCCATAGCAAATATAACAATTAGGGCTTGCACAATAGTGAATAACTTAAAAAGTAATTGTTCTCACGGGTATAATCAATTACCCAAATCCGGCGTTTGTAATATACATCCCGTACTGCTAAAATCACGTGCCTTACATTAGACTTTGTTTGAGTTATTTATCATAGGAATTTGGTTAGTATTCGGCATTGATAAATTACTTATAACAGCACTTATTGTTGACGTATTTACCGAAAATTTTGGCTTTTTTTGCCGCCAAATACCACATTGACTGGGCTGGGACGTTGTTGATAAAAAAATCTGTAAATAAAGTATGTAAAACTTACAATTACAGGAAAAAGAAGGCTTGTAAACGTAATGGCAACAAGCTGACAATGTATCCGTGATCGTTGTTCAGGTTCTCTATTTAGTTTTTTTTTTATTCCATCCTAATAATATTGATTCAGCCCCCTCCTCTAAAATAGTCGCTGAGCAGAAAATTCCTCATATGTAATTTGAAAGGTCAAATGCAAAAACTTTAATATGCCAATTCTGGAACATGTACAAACCAACCGATTGTCCAGTGTTTGGTAAATCAAGTTGGTGAAAATGATGAGGTGATTTTAAAGAAGTACGTAGATCTATTTTCGTTTTTTTGCGATACTTTGTGCAAAACACAATACATCGCCAAACGATTCGTTTTGTCAGTGTTACCGAAATGCCCATATGAGGTTTTTGCTCTTAGAGGTCAAATGCCCACATGAGGTTTTTCCTGCCCAACGCCGATATGCGAAATGTCATTCCGATCTTTTCAGGTTCATTCCATAACAACTTCAGATATTTTTTGTGGTGTTTCATGAGTTTTCCTACTTAACTGATTTCTGATATTTTTTAAGTTGCCCGAGGTTTAATTTTATTTGAATTAAAAAAAATAGATATTATACAATTTAAAATGGAAATGTGCAAATGGCACTATAGCTATATTGAGCCCTCTCTTCACCAGCAATATGTTCTAACAACATCCAAACCGTGCATCTGCCAGGCTTTGGTCCGAAGTCTATCATGTAAAGTTGTCTCTAGAATGAATTTAAACAGGATGCGTTTTTTTTTTTTGCTTTTCTTAGGAAAGATAATTTGTTACATGTACACCTTACACACCTTAAAATTATTTTACTCAGTGCTAGAGTAAAGCGTGTTGGTAAAGGTTTAGTCAAGATTTTCAGCATGGCGTTACACCCAAATTCCCTTTTTACTTCTCTCCTCACCCGGGATTAAATTTTGAAACCATGTTTGAGTAAAGCAGTTTTTGAAATAAATCAATCACAATCATCAATCAATCAAATCTATCTATCTATCTATCTATCTATCCAAGCATTTATAAGCGCTCTACTAGACACGCGCCTTACAAATAAAAACATATATAAATAAAGGCAACAAGCATCAAAACACTACCAACTCAACATGGTGATATAAGGATTTTTTCACATGCGCTGAAACAAGGACACAGACCCAGCCTCACGAATCTCCTTAGGCATTCAATTCCCACACCGAGGAGCAGCGACAGCAAAGGAGGAATCACCCGCCTTTTTAAAGTCGCAGCATGAAAAGACGAGTGTACTCAGAGTGAGAACGTAGTCTGGCGTCCCGTGTCAATAGGACGTTTCTCTGAGAGTAAACAAAATCACCCAAGTAAGAAGGAGCTTGTTCATTGAGACATTTATACACAATAACATAATCTTATACTGAATGCGTTCTTTAACATGCAACCAATGCATTCCTTAACAAGCCAGTAGGGCTGTCCCGGCTACATCTAAAAATTAGCGTGGCAGCTTTGTTTTGGAAAAGGGCGCTGCAAACGCCTTTAGTCACATTCCACGTGCACCCAACATCAAAGAGTTACCCATATCAGCGTGAAAGTACCAACCCTCTAACTGCATTGTGGCAAGCCTCTTGGGTGATAAAGCGGCGAATCCTCCACAGGTTTCCTTAAATGAAAATGATGGATTTTACAAAGGAACTGACTTGATCAGAATGTTTCAGGCAAGCATCAAGAAAAATATCCCAGATTCCTTAACATTAGAGTATGGATGAATGCAACACATTGGCCACAGTTGGGCTCGAGATTAGTGGCCTGGTAGCATGCGATTACTGGCAAAAACGATAAACTCAGTTTTTCTTGATTCAGGCAGAGTAATAGCAATCATCCAATCATTGATCTCAGAGATACAGGAAGCCAGGCAGTTAGGGCACGTTGGGAGTCACCCTGGACCTTTGGTTCAACTAAAAGAGCTGTATGTCATCAGCATAGACATGAAATCTAATACATGATTACGTATGATATCCCCAACAGGTGTAGTTGTAAGATTAAACCCCAATGGGCCATAAGGAACCCTGAGAAGTGCATATTCAATGTATGATCTTGGAAAACTCCGGTCTTGACAGTAACCCTAGTATTCTATCACTTAATAAGATGCAACCAGCGATTTACAGTACCCCCTAGAATTTAGTCTTTGCAACAAACTGTGGGTTGATCAACCGTGTCAAACGCTGCTGACATGTTCAAGTAAGCCATGAAACAGCTTGCCACCATCAAGAGACTTCAGCACATCATTTTCACCCTGAGAAGTGCGGTCTCAGTGCTCTGTGTGATGTCTCCTGTAGGCAGATGATCCTGGTTCACCAAGGTGGTTGCTGGCAACATAGTTAATCACTTGACATGCCACAGCCTTTCCAACGATTTTGGACAGGAAATGTTATATTCGCCACAGGTCGATAACTTTTCAGGGAATCTGATCCATGTGGGGCTTCATAATACCTGATTATTACCGAACGCTTAAGCCTTGATGGAAATAGCCAGTTGCAAGTGATGAGTTAACAACGTGGGTGACAAGTAGTTTGACGCAGTGCGGTATCAAACTTACGCCGCGTTGGATTCTGAATTCGTAGCAATGTTGACGAACTCAGACACATGCACTCGTGCAGCCCAAGAATTCCCGCGGACATATCAATAGCAGATGACAAGCTGGTGTATCGCGGAATGCTGTTATTCTGATATTTACATCAACAAGTTATAATCAAAATAATGATAATTATTGCGGTGATGCACTGGACTTGTCATGATTGTGAACTTGGGCGAGATTCCGGCGTTAAACCCGACTATGTCTCGGAACATGATATCACGCTACGAATTCGGCAACTTTTCAACTTGATGTCATGTAGCACGGGCACTGTGAGCGCTGTGTATTCAAATGGGATTCACTGTTTGCCTCAGTAAAAGTTATGGTTGAATTTTGCCACTGATAGTTACAATAAATCTGACAAATCTATGGCCTATAGTTTTACTGATGCATGTACATCGGTAAACGACATGATTTTGAACCACCATGGCCTTCGAAGAAAAAGGTAAAAGTAATTAAAATATGTCCTGTAGATTTTGTGTTATTTTTTTAAATACCAAGAATGTGTTCTTTTGATGTTTGAAAGTGTAGGTTCTATTACATAACTCAATCAAAATATCTGGAAAGTTTCGAGTTTACTGAAGCAAGCCATTTTACCCAACCTGGTGAGCAACTTGTAGCTTTATGATGAAATAAACATTTTGCTTTAATACCTGCTCCAAGTATTACTCAAGTCAATTGAGTAAAATTTAATGTTGCTCAACAGTTGGGGCAACAGTGTGCTCACATCAGTTGAGTCCAAAACATGTTCTCAATGGGTGGTGGGCGGTTGGCAAGAAATCTCTCAATACATTACAAAATATACTCCTTGTGGGTGAGTAAAGTTTTATCGCCCCTGTGATTAAAAAATAGGTCACAGCTCTACTGTTGAGTAAAGGGGAGTAAAATTTTACCCAACAAACGTTGAGTCAAATATGACTCTTTTACTGAGTAAAATGTTTACTACTAGGGGCAGAGTTACTGCTACTCAACTTTGTTGATTCCAGTGTACTCACCCAAAAGAGCTGTGACATTTTACTCCCATAAGAGTAAAAAAATTACTCAGGTGAGTACAAAAAAATATAGTGGTACTCCCTCAACAAATTACATGCCCCCCCCATGTCAAGTGTACATGACCCCTATATTTTTCCCAGCCACTCCTTGTAATTAATGAACGGTCCCCTAAATGCAACCTTGGATTAGGGGGCAATTACTTTCTAGATCTAACAGAAAAATAACGTTTACATAACTTTTTTTTTTGTTGAACGTCAGATTTTCCTCTAGGGACTTAATAGACAATACAGTCTGTCCCCCAAAATGTTAACACTACTTTATTTCAATTAGGCCTACAATCCTATAAGTAGAGAAGACTTGATGAAGCCCGTGCGTGTGTGTATCTGTAAGTAGCCATTCACGAAATTTCAAACAAATCTGGAATCCTGTAGATACATCCCTATCTTTAAACCTTATAGTCAAATTAGTGGATAATGCCTGGTTTAATAATTAACGCTTATTTAAAAAAAGAAAAATCATGTATTTCCCTTTAAAATCTATTTTCCCACCATGTGGGTGATTTTGTATGGCGTCTTTTTGAAATCAGCACCCCTCCAAATTGACCTAAAACCACTGCTAACCTTTAGTCAAATTAGCGGATAAGAAAATCGGATATTTCCCCTTTAACTCCACTTCCACCACTTGGCAATTTTGCATGGTGCATATCGGAAATCATACCACTCTGAATTGTCAAAAAACACGTTTCAACCATGAAGTGGTATCTTGAATTCCTCAATATGTCCCTATGGATCCCTTACTCTGATACTTCCGGGCATATTCGTGCCGTCACTTTCCCCACAATACTCGGAACACAAGTAGCCTATAACCTTCATACCACCCCGCAAGAGCCACCCCGCATTCGCAAGCCATAAGGCCATAACGGATTGCTGCAACGCGTTGCGCGATAGTAGCACGCGTTGCGACATTTTCGGCAACGCGTTGCGACGATCGGCCAATCAAAATCATGATTTCTGTGACGTATTTAAAAAATAGACACACAACGCGTTGCAGAACTTTGCAACGCGTTGAAACCTTCACAACGCGTTGCGAGCTTCACAGCGTTGCAAGCTTCACACGCGTCGCTAGGTCCAAAAGCCAATAAAGGCCATAACGTAATTGCCACAACGCGTTGTGAGAAAGTCACAACGCGTTGCGATATTTCGGCAACGCATTGCAACATTTCGGCAACGCGGTTGGCGACGTCCGGCCATCAAAATCTGAATTTCTGTGACGGTATTTAAAAAATAGACCCACAACGCGTGTGCTAGATACTTTTGCAACGCTTTGCAAAACCTTCACAACGCGTTTCGAGCTTCACAACTCGTTTGCAAGCTTCACAACGCGTCGCTAAGGTCCAAAGCCATAAGGGTCATAACGTATTGCCACACCGCGTTTTGTGAGAACTTCCCAACGCGTTGCGATATTTCGGCAACGCGTTGCGACAGTTCGGCAACGCGTTGCGACATTTTGGCAACGCGTTGCGACATTTCAGCACCGTTGCGAAATTTCGGCAACGCGTGCGGTGTCGGCCAATCAAAATCATGAATTTCTGTGACGTATTTCAAATATAAATCCCTCACAACGCCTTGCGACTTCACAACGCGTTGCAAACATTCACAACGCGTTGCGGCAAGACGGTTAATTACCCTTATTGCCTTCACAACGCTTTGAATTTTACAACGTTTTTGTGAAGCTCGCAACGCGGTGTTGAAGGCTTGCAACGCGTTGTGAAGGCCATTCGGGTCATAACGTATTGCCGAAACGCGTTGTGGATCTATCTTTTTTGGAATACTCACAGAAATGCATGATTTTGAATTAGCCGACGCCCCAACGCGTTGCCAAATGTCCGCAACGCGTTGCTACTTTTCCACAACGCGTTGCGGCAATACGTTATGACCCTTATGCTTGTGAACCTTCCAACGCGTTTTGAAGCTTTGCAACGCTTTGTGAGTTTCCACAACGCGTTGGCTAGATACTTTGCACGCGTTGTGGGTCTAATTTTTTGAAATACTTCACAGAAATTCGTCATTCTATTGGCCGACCCGCAACGTGTTGCTACTTTCTCGCAACGCGTTGCCGAATTGTCGCAACGCGGTTTGCCGAATGTCCAACGCGTTCGGCAATACGTTAATAGCCTTTATGCTTCCCCAATATATAGTTCTGAGAAAAAGGCGTTGAAAGTTTTAGTTACTTATGGAAGCGTGTAATTAAATGAAAAGGAAGGAAATTGCGTTTTTAAATCGTGTATGTTAAAGAAGTGTATGGTTCCTAACTGACGAGAATATTGGAAATACCAAGAAACAACTGTTTTTTTTACTTCCAAGGGGCCACTGCACTGTGGATTTCGACGGGTGGTCACAATCCAAATGTTTATTCGCTGTTTTCTAAAGTCGAAGACGTATTCGACTAGCCATGAACACTCGCTGATTTTGCTACTGCTGTAATGGTTACAATACTCTATCTCTCTACAGGTTTTGCTATTTTAAATGATATGCCGACATGCCACATGATAAACAACGATGAGTGGCATTGGAACATCGAAGCATACGACATGATGCCACTGATCGATGAATTACTATGATTCCACGGATGTGTATCGATGCTGCCACTGATCGATGATGCCACTTGATCATGTTGAATTTGCTCCAGCCAATGATCGCGCTTCTTTGCCCGACTTCCAATTTTTGAGTAATGTGCTATCGTCACAATAGCTCTGACAGTGATAGGAGCATGACGGCAGGGGGTTTGGTTTTTGACAAAATCTTTTTTGCGCATCCTTGCTATTGCTTCAGATAATACGCTTGTAACATCTTTTAAGGTTGTATTGTCCAGCGCCGTTGCAACATAATGAACCGATGAATTCATTTTAAACTGCACTTTGAGTATTTGTTTACCTTATGTAATGTATTTGCAGTGTCATCAATGCGCGAGATCACGATCTCGCTCTGAGATGAGTGTGAGGAGGTGAAGAACCGCATAATCGCTAATTTATGGAAGTACCAACCGTCAAACGCTCTCGGCACGAGACGGTAAGAGACCTAACTTCAAATTCGTCGGCCCGATCAAATGTAAACATTGCATCTGAGTTTCGAATGTGAGCAAATTAAGCCCCTCGATTACAACTACGTGATGTTGGAATCTCCTACTCGAATGTAATTCCTCGAATCAACCGGCACAAAGTGCTCCTCCTACCAGTGTCGTCGGATCGAACGTTTCTTTCGAGAGTTTCAAACGAGACCTACTACTATTTCATTACAAATTTATGGCCTCCCAACCATTCAAAAACCAATCCAATTCGACTCAAGGCGGTCTGATGTCCCTGTTGTCGTCAACAAACCAACCCGGAAGCAGCACTTTGCTCCCGTTCTTCACAACTGGTGAAATGTTGTCAAATCGGCCTGAAGGAACCTAGCATGAGTGCAACTCAACTTCTTGCAAGGTTTTACAACGGTGAGATAAATCTTTCCACAGTCAACTCCTTACACAATTTGATATTGGGACGTCCCGATCAATTAGTTTCTATTTGATCCTTTTCAGTGGTCTTCCCAATCATTACAATCCAATTGTGAGGGGTAATATATTGATCTTGCCTTGCTACTTGAAAGTAACGAAGCAAGCTGGTGTTTTTCACGATTTAAAGGGATCAGTTTATAAAACGAGTACTTGGTAATGGCAGCAAATAGGCCCAAACGCCAGATTACAATCATCATAACTGGACTGATGCCTTTTTGGTTTCAATATCTTCAATTTCTTGAATGCACCTTTCACGTGTGCAAAGCTTCTCAAGTACGCCCAGTCCATCCCTCTGCGGCGCTCTTTTCCGAGGCTGGGGCTGGCGCTCTTATGATAAACATGAGCAGGGACGCGTCCTGTGAGCGCCCCTAGACGCCCGGGGTAAGTTGCATGGGGCATAACCTTGTCGTTTTCCTTCTGAATGACCACGGCTCGGTTAATCATTTAGTATGTTATTACAACCAGTCTTCGCCTCGTCGTCAGATTACATTACAACGTCAAGTATACCCCTGCAGTGAGCTTGAAGGCACGGAAAAGATTTGCGCGAGTCAGGGGAAAGACCCTCGTGTATCGCAAGGCCCCGCACGCTGTGATTGGGCAACTACCGTCACCCGACTTATGAATATTCATAGGGGTCGCCAGGAACGAATATTCATTCTAATGTAAAATGATAGTATAGTAACTCAACCAGCATCATAATATATAAAATGAGGCTGACACAATATTTGGGTGAAACATTGTTTGTCCGTCCAATACCGGTAACACAGCCCCCCCCAGAATGTGACAGTCTTCGGCACATCGACGCGAAACTGTCCCCAACGTAGTGGAATTGCGCCCCGAAACTGCCTACTCTTAATCCGTATTACAATCTTCTTTTTAGCCACAGCATTCATGCGATATCAAATCGCTCATTCAGTGTTTTCATCACAGCAGTCTAGTGTTGGCATCGGACAGCCCGGTTGCGCCTCGATCAGTATGCAGATATCACCCCAGTCATGTCGCATCATCCACATGTCGCCACGCCTTGCCGCCTCCAGTCCCGTGGTGTGTGCGCACTGTGTGGATTGACCCACCCTCACCATCACCTGCCGTCACATGCCCGTCGCAATTTTCGGCGAGCACTCACGACAGATGAAGCTTTGCGCTGTCTCACTATTCGCTGAGGAACGACCGTCGTCTCTCTCACATACGGAAGTGCTTTTTCAGTGACATTTTAACAATAACCTGGGCCTCGACGCTGGCTCGGTTACTCTTGAGCCCGCAACATCCATCTCTAAGGTGCAGTTATCTAGCCCCTCGAGCTACTCCTATCGGCCATCCATGTAAGTTCCTCGTCCCTGCGATACGTTTCATCCGAAGTCGTCTGTCTGGCCCGTCTAGCCATCCCAAGTCGTCTGGCCCTCTGGCATCACAGTCCATGTGGCACGTCTGTCATTCGTCTCAAGTCATCGGCCCGTCTGGCCATTCGTCCAAGTCGTCGTCCGGCGCGTCTGCCCATTCCCAATTGTCTGAGCCCGTCTGGGCCATTCATCCAAGTTTTCCGGCCCGCCTGCCATACCAATCACCGGCACGATCTGCCATTCATCTCAATGTCCAGCCGCTGGCATTCATCCACAGTCCGGTCTGGCCGTCTGGCCATTCATCCAGTCTCCTTCCGTTGCACGTCTGCCATTCAAAGTCGGCGTCACGTCTGCATTATTCGTCTCAAGTCATCCGGCCCGTCCGGGCCATACTCAAGGTCGTGATGCAGCCCCAGCCTTCTCTTTCACCGTCCGAACATCCCTTCACCCAGACAGGCTGGTTGACTTTCACAGCCGCGCATGCCTACCTTGTCTAATTAGCAAGAATATTTCTCCCTTCCTCGTCCCTTATTGTCTGCTCACCTCACCAAATTGCTCACGATCAATTCTGCATTGCTTAGTTTGATTATGGGTTGATTTGCTGTAGAATAACTTATATACAGGCTTCAATCCTCCATTCCTCCTCCACTACTCAGAATCTAGAAATGCATCTCACAATTCTTACACATTCCGGACCTTGGGTGGCTTTCGTCGCTGCGCTTAGGATCCTCCCTTGTTTTCGTCCGGCAACTACCTCATGCATGCTCTCATCTGCTTCTTCCGTCGTCTCAGTCACCTCTCCACTCGAATTCGGTACAAAAATCAATACGATCCATCTGCTTCATCGGCCTCCTCACTCCTCCCCGGTATATACTTTATGTGTAAGAACGGTCGAAGCGTCAACCCTTCTTGACCTGTTCCTTCTCGCTTCGGGAACTTCCACTTCATCCTCCTGCTCCATTACCAACGTCTCTCGACCCTTCTAGCGCTCAGTCTCATTTGTTGCTCCTTCATCAACCTGTTTACGACTCGCCACTCCATCTTCATCCTCACATCGCCATTCCTCTCCTGGTCTCCTCCTGACTACCCCTTCTTTACTGCCGCAGCTCGTCAATCTCAGCCAACCTCGACCATGACTACGTCCCATCTCTCTTATCGTATGAGCCCCGTCCTCGTCAGGAGTCCCTTCTTCTGCGTCGCCATCATTTTCGTCTTCCATTTCCGGCTGCAGCGCGACTCTCGTGTAGTCGCGATCCACCGGATCCTTCCTATAATGCCTCTCTACCCGTTGCCAACAGGCTCCAACCTCGAGCTCGGACTTCTGGCACTGTAGTTCCTCCCACCAACTCGGGTCCTTCATAGAGCTTTAAACCTATCTGCATGAACTACTCTCCTCCGGCTTACTTGCGGACAACTTCTGGATCCAGAAGACCCACATCTGAGAGCTCGCGGTTACACAAATATGGAACCCCTCCCACGGAAGGCTAACTTCCCTTGAAAGTCGCAACTTCCCCCTCGTATGGTTATACAGACCAGACCGAAATGACCTGCCCTAACCCTACCATTCACCAAACGGACCGTACTTCCGTTTGTGTCGCTTCATATTAACCTCCAAATCACGTGCCTTGCCCTCGCATGAATTCCCCTAATACGCTATCTCCTCTCAACTCCTCCGCCTAGTCTGTTTCGCATTCTCCTTCATCTGTTACCGCACCAACCACCAAGTCAACGGGACCACTTACTTCTCGCCCCAACATATATTGGCTCTCGCCTTTCGACTTTGAACACTTTAACGATACGCCGAAGGCCCCATATGAGAGATACTGGTCCCAGTCGTTCCTGATTCTGGAACGGTTTAATGCAGATGACACGTGCATTGGCATAGTCCGGTTGCTAACGCTTCGACAAGGCCACCGCTCTGAAATACCTTCCGACTCGAAGTTACAGCGTCCGGCCCTGTCGGAATGTGCGTTCCTTCGGAACTCAAACCTACAGACGAACTCATCCACCATCTTCGAGCACCCGTCCCTCGGCACATTGATCTCTTATGCCTATGCTTCCACACAACGGGTCCCGTACTCGCCAACGACTAAGATATAGCATTCCCATCATCCGGCCTCGCATAGGCCCCCCAACACATCCAATTCCTACCCGCTCCAGAGGTGCTCCTACTTTGTACTGTTGAATTGGGGCTCGGTGACGCTTTGGCGGTTCCTTCCTCCTCGCGCAGCCTATGCACATGTGTAGAAGCCTCACGTGGTCGGCACTCATCCCCACCGAATAGTACCTTCCTCGAACCTTTGGTAGGGTCTTGTTTCGACCCCGGTGCCCTCCTGGCCTTCGTGCATGCATCCATCTAGCACTCTGCTTCTGCGCATTGTCCCTTGGTAGCACGTCGACTCATCACACTTATAGTCTTCCCATCTCCACTTCCTCTCTCTCACCAGGATGCCTCCCTTCACTGCCAACATATGTCCCACTGGCCCCAATACGTCTTCAATGCCAGACGACGCAGTCTAAAACGCTCCTCAGCCTCCCTTCTCCTCGGAACAGAGCCATTGTCTCTTCCGCCGACTGCGCCTCACGTATCATCTCTAGTGTTATCATCCCGTTTGTATGTCCATTACTGGACCCGTTAGGCGATGCCGCCCTTGGCTGCTTCGTCTCGTTGTGCGCACCTCGACCCCCTCTTTCAGATCTTTTCAGCTCCTCAATCCATCCTAGCGTCCCGTGCATCCATCGTTTGCCTCTACTTGCGAAATCCCACGTCGGGTTGACTGAGACTCAACCAATCGCGTTGTTCACCAGCCTACCCTACTCCTCGACTTCTCTCACTACGGTGGAAGATTCTAATCATCCGCCTTGCCTGGCCCTGATTGCCTCCTCTAAAGTGCCAGGCCTCGCCTGGAATAGATCTTTCCGGATGACCTAATCTGCTATTGCATCTTTAAAGACCACCCCCCCCTTGCCAACAAATCTCTACCTTGCTTCTCAGTCTGCGGAACTCCTTAGCGCCGGTATTCTCTTTATTCCACCTAATGCCTGAATACTCTCCCCCGCCTCCTGCTCCTCCCGCCGCATGCAAATTCTTGAAAGATTTTCGGCACACTCCCTCGGCCCGACTCCTTCTCCTCACGTCCATCAGTTTTCCGTCAAAGGGTCATCTCCTCGGGTTAACGTCGTGATGCTCAGGCCTACAATGCATCCTCCCCCTGGCAAGCAATTAACGCTGATACTTGCTTCCCTCCCATGATCAATTCCATTCATTTGTATTCCCTCAACTCGAAATGCAGTCGAAAATCCTTCCATGGCGTTTTCCCGTCGGATTTCAAAACCCCTTCTTTTATATTTCTGTCTCTCTCCTCTCCTCAACCTTGCTGCAAACTCTGCTGCAACTCGTGACCCTCTTCTCCTGCCCTCTTCAACGGAGGAGGTTCCACCAACAAAAGTCCGGTCACTTGTACCTCCCGGTCTTTAGCTAGACGTGATACCTTCATCGCCCCCATCTTCGCCTCTTCTGCTCTCATATTCGGTGGCACTACCGGCCGAGGCACTGTTTGGTCGCCACGTATCTTAGATTGCTACCAGCATCTATCTGTATTGTCTTATCTCCCAGTTTCAGCAATCCGGTTCCATACCCGAAGCGAAGAAGCACACTATATTCTCCACCGAACGCTGTTCCATTTGCCAAAGGTGACGGTGGTTCTCATTCTTTGGCCTGTCAGTCACAACGCTGATCTCCTATGACCGCTGTTTTGGTCCCAACGTCGCGCCGACCTCGTCCGGCAGACCACTCTCTCCCCTATCAAATCCCTAACTACGCTCATCCCTTGCTTCGCGCTGTTAATACTACTTATCGCTTCCCGCTCTTCATACGCCGTCTCCACTGAGCCTTCTCGCCCTCTTCCCCTCCCCTCGTTCTCTTTTCCTTGAACTCTCAAGCCGTTTGCCGTACGTATCTCTTCACTCCCCTCTTCTAACTGACCATCTTTCCCGTGCCGTAATACTCTCCCCTACTTTCACCTCGCCCCGCTCTCTGGGCATTCATGACTTCCCGCACCCTCATATTTAAGGGAGAGCCCATCTCCTACACCCTGGTGGTATCCTCCCCTCGATTAGCCGTCTTTTCTCGCCCCATCATCTGGCTTCGTCCTCCTCACGTCGCACTTTTCATTCTCCCCCTCCTCATACCTACACAGTCTGCACTCCCCCTCGTCTCTGTTCGGTCTCCTTCCCTCTACTCCAGGCGCGTCTCTGGGCCTATCTCTCCATCTCCCCTCTTCGACTATTCCCTATGCTGTCATACCTCCTCCACTTTTACTTTCTCTTCCGTCGCCCCCTGTCCTATGGTCCAATCTGACCCCCTCCAGCCCCCTCAGTACGAAGAGGGTAACCCGGTCCCGATTCTCTCTCTTCCCAACAAACAAACGCCTGTCGGTACGCTTCCCGTTTCACGTACAGGTCCTTCTTCTCTCTATATGCTCAAAGTCCAAGAATACCAACAATTATCTTCACAGAGATCATTCCTTTCACACCTGTCCCGCATCTTTTCGTCCTACTGTGTTCTTCCTCTCAAACGATGATACCAAACCGCTCTAACGACCTCTCCCCGCCTCAATGTAACCAAATCGTCGCTCCCGCGGCAACACCTCCCGATCCTATCCGCTCTTCCTCTTTCCCCTCCGGTTAGGCTGACGACCCCTAATTTCTTTCTTAAACCGCTTAAAACCAACAAAATAACCGCTCCCTCCTCTCCCCTCACAAAACGGCCTTCGCTCTTCCGCTTCACGTCCGCCGCCCCCACCGCCCACCTCCGGGGGGGGCATCATACTGCTGTCTTCCATCACTAAATCCTTTTGCTCTTCTTCGCCCCCTTCTCTCTGTCTGCCCATGCGCGAACGCGGCTTCCACCTTAGGTCCTCCTCCTCCCCTGACGGTCCAGCACCTCATTCAACTGCCGGTCGTCCTCCCACGCCTCGCCTGTCTTTCATACTCGTCCGCATCAGTCCGTCTGTCCACGCTCTCCATATACACCTCCTCCCCTCTCCCCCGCCTAGAACGCCTCCGATGCCATCACCCCTCTTACTAACTGCCGCCCCTGGTGACGTAACTCCGATCCCGGATATACCATCGGACTCAGTCCGATTCCTCATCCGTTTGAACGCCCCCGGTCCTCCTCCATCATAAAATGTCTCTCTACCCCTCACTCTTCACTTGTCCACTATCTCTTTTAAGCAGATCGCCCTGGCACCAGAATCATCGGTGCCCGACCTCACTCATGTCCCACCAGTCCAACCACCGACCGCTTCACTAGACACCATCCATTCGTCCACGACTAGCTCACACCGCCTTTCTTCGTGAACTCCCCTCCATTCCTCATCCCACTTTGACAATAAAAAACCCGCAATTTTTAGCGGGACGCGGCCCTGTTAGCACCCCGGAGACATCGCGGGTAGTTGCATTGGTCAGAACCTTGCTTCCTTCCGAATGACGCACGTGACTCTGTAAATCAGTTTTAGTATTTTAGTACAACCACCCTTCGCCTCGTCGTCAGATTACATTACACTCGAAGTACCTGTATGATGAAGGCACGGAAAAGATTTGCGCGAGTCAGGAAGACCTCGTGTATCGCAGGCCCCCGCACGCTGTGATTGGGCAACTGCCGTCACCTGACTATCATGATATTCAATAGGTTGGCAGACAGAATATTCATTCATAATTCAATCATCGTAACTTAACAGCAAGAATAATATATATAAATGAGGCTGACAATATTGGGGATGCACCTTGCTTTGTCCATTTCCAATAACCGGTACAGACCAACAAAAGCAAGGAGACACAACCCCCCAACTCCAGACCACCAAAACAACAAAACAGCCACACCAAGTTCCAAACTGATGACAACAGCTCCAGCTCAATGTCATGTCCGTTTTGGGTGACGAGTTATGGCCATGTCGGGGCTGACGCCATTCCTACATAGGGTTGCATCAGATCAACAAAGCTCCTTTTCAGTCATGGGTCCGGCTCATCCGCAGCCCAGCTTTTTCTTCACATCTGCATCAAAATGTGGACTTGGTTGACTTAACCCCAAGTAATTTTCTTGAAAAAGCCACGCTAAACAAATTGTGCTTTGGATTTTATAAATCGTATGCTTGCGCAAAGATCTGTAAGTTATCAAACACTATGGTTGCACAAGGATTGCTAAAAAGTGATGTAATCAGAATTTAAACTTGCAATTGCACTTTGTTTAACAGTCGCCCATTTGTTTATTTGTTGTAATAGAACTCCTCTAACGCTCCAGATCATACTCAATGACATTACCTTTTGCTTGGGATCTATCCGGATCGTGCTGCTGCAAAATTCTTGCTGATGGGTTTTGCATTTATTTTAATTTGGGTCATTTGGTGAACCAGTTCAACCAAGAGATTTCTCCAAATCTCAAATCCATTGAATCAACTGCTTCTTCAATGATAAGTGTCCTTTCTAAGTTAAACAAAACCAAAGAAATTGTGTGTAGGTCCTAAATTGCCAACGGCCAACCATTTTGTATCTAGGTATTTCCAAATCTCATGTTTTTCTTCTCTTTTTCTCCAATTGGTTTGGTCCCGAAAGCTGAGCGACCGGGGAAATATGGTAAATTCAACACCTATTCTTTCCGGATGGACATCAATTATAGGGGTATTGATACTCTCCTATGTGTGTATATTATTCCAAATTTTGACGATGCCGTAAAGTTGTTATCTATCAGTTGGGTAACGGGGCATTTATGGCTAAATCTGATATCGAGATCCGCCTTTTGAAAAAACAATCTTCAATTAATGAATGGGTAGCAGAGGGCAAACGTTTTCTGATCGAAAGAACTCCTCTATAGGGATGATTTCTTTCTTCCTAACGGAGAATCCCATACAGTTCATGTATACTTCCTGCAGTCAATCTTACTTAGGTTTTGTAACATTTGCCAAAAGATGGGTGCCCACGGTGAAACCAAATAATTTCAATTCCACTGATCAGAGTGTCTTGACAACGTCAAAATGCCCAGAATAATTAAGTTAGTCTGGTTTTTTTGTACTTCAGTGTTTAAGTTTATCTACTTTTTGTATAAACATATTATCGGTAAAGGTTAATGGCATTGCGGATTCTCTTTCCCCGATTTCAGTTGCATTTTGCCGTCGGAATGCATCTAGCTCAAACGCAGCGTAACCGGTCAAATCATTTGCCAGACTATTAGAATCTGAATGCGCAGAGCATTATTAGTGAGAGTCTCGTTAGCCCCATTACTGGAAAAAATCTTATTTGAAGTCGTTCGATTTTTTTCAATTAATCCACTTTAGGCGATTTTAGTGGAATTTGCGGAATGGCTACCTGCCTTGACATCATTTGTGGCCTTTTTATATTATCTTTTCTTTCCTTGGAAGGGGTGCCCCCTCGCTCAATTTTTTCCCACATTTTCGGCCATTGTCTTTGTTGCATAAAAGTCATGGCCGATCGCCCCAGATCCGTCCGATTATTGCAGTGTCAAAACAACTTAAAGAAGGTTGTAAGTGGCCTACAATCCATAAAAATCCACGCATTGACAGCAGGCGTCCTATTACCTTACCTCTCTATGACGTCTTCTGGCACCTATCATCCCATTGTGCATCCGCCCTAATGAGGTCCTCCTGGTTTAAGGTGCCTTTTTACAACTGGCCTTGCTTCGTTTTGTTAGAGTTGAGGTGAGCATGTCAAACATGCAGGAACCAAACACGGGCCCCATCCGCGGCGTTAGTTGCCACATCTGATATCTAAAACCCTACGAGGTGTAATGGTTCATCCTCTGATGCAATTTGTGTCAACGGTCACATGGCCAATACTTCCGAGCCTATCACATTGTACCTATGCCTTGCCAATTATTAATTTCCTTTATTTAGGCTTCATTCATTTTTTGCGCTTCTATTAAGACATCATATGAGACGAGAAAAGTCCATGGAAATAGTCAGAATAGTCAACCTAGTGCCGTGCAAATTCGGGGACAATGTTTTTGTCCCCAAAACGTGTAGGTTTGATGAGGAGTGGGACCTGGCGTCTACCCGTGTAACTGAGTGTTACGCGGTGAAAGCGTGTCAACACAATGGGGCAGCGGGTGTCCATGAAATGGTCAATTGTTACTAACTTTACGCAAACGGAATTTGGGTGTGTATTTAATCCAATGTATGCGTCATCAGGCACCACCGACCGGACTCCTCATTCCTGTTAGCTATTTATTACACTCGCTTCCCCGCATTGTCCTTTGGGGGTAACACGACCAGCCACTTAATGGCCTTCCCATCTCCACTCTCCCATCTCTTCACCAGGGTGCCTCCCTTCACTGCCACATGTCCACTGGCCCCTACGTCTCAATGCAGACGACAAGGCAGTCCTACCCTCTCCAGCCTGTTTTCTCCTCAGGAACAGAGTCATTGTCTCGTCCGCCAACTGGGCCTCACGTATCATCTCTAGTGTGATCTCTCGGTGTATAGTCACATTACGGTACCCGTTAGGCGATGCCGCCCTTGCCTGCTTCGTCTCGTCTGGCCAACCTTGCGACCTCTCCTATACAGATATGAACTTATTCATCTCCGTACAATCAATTCCTATAGGCGTGTTCCTCGCATTCTCATCTTAAGGGCCTCTGAACTTGGTACATGAAAATCCACTGTCGGGTTACTGAGACTCAACAATCTCGTGTGCACAGCCCCCCACCTAAAAAAAACAAAACCCTTTCCCCTCCCCTCGACAGTTTCACTACGGTGGAAAGAATTCTATCGCCTGAGCCTGCCTGATTGCCTCTTCTAAGGATCTTTCCGGATGACTGAATCTGCTATTGCATCGTTAAATTAACCCCCTTGCCAACAATCTCTACTTGCTCTCCATCTGCGGAAACTCTAGCGCCGGTAGTTCTTTATGTCCATCCTAATGCATGGAAACTCTCTCCCGGCCTCGCTCCCCCGCGCAATTCTTGAAAGTAAATTTTCGGCACACTCCCTCGGCCCGAAAAAACAAAACTCCTTCACCATCACGTCCATCAGTTTCGTAAAGGTCATCTCCTTCGGGTTAACTCGTTGATGCTCAAGGCAGACAATGCATCCCCTGGCAACAAGTAAACAGCTGATAAGTTGCTTCCTTATCATTCCATTCATATGTAGTCACCCTACAAGCCTCGAAATGCAGTCGAAATTCCTCCAGGGCAGTTTTCCGTCGAATTTCAAAACCTTCTTTTTCATATTTCGGCCTCTCTCCATACACTGTTGCATAACATCTGCTGCACCCGTGACCCTCTTCTCCATCTTCAAAGGAGGAGGTTCCAACAAGTCGGGTCACTTGTACCTCCGGTCTGTTAGCTAGACGTTTACCTTCATATCCCCCATCGGTCCGCCTGCTTCTCTCTCATATGCGGTGGCACATACGTGCGAGGCACTGTCTGGTCTCCACGTGCGAGAGTTGCTACCTCTATCTGTATTGCTATCTTCAATTCGCATCCGTTTCAACAAGGACACCAATTCGCCACCAACGCTGTCCATTTGGCAAAGGTGACGGGTTTAATTCTTTCCCTGTCAGGTCGACAACGAGCTCCTATGCGCTGTTGGTCCACGTCCGCCACGTTCGTCGGCCGCCCCGATCTCCGTAAACTCTCTCTTCCCTGGTGCGCGGCGTGTACTACTCACTCTCTTCATACTCCGTCGCACTGAAGCCTCGCCATCCTTCCCCTCCCCTCGTTCTTCCTTGAACTCTAGCCGTTGCCGTATCTCTTCACCTCCCTTCTCGAAATCTTTTCCCGTGCCGTAATACTCCCCTATTTAACCTCGCCCCGTCATCTGGGGCATATCATGGACTCCCCGCACCCTCATATGTAAGGGAGAGCCCGTCCTCCCACACCTGGTAGTATCCCTTCCCCTCGATTATCCGTCTTTCTCTCCCCATTCAATCTGGCTTCGTCACTCAGTCAACTGTCGCACCTGTCCTCTCCACTCTTCATACAACCGCATCTACCCTCGTCTCTGTCGGTCTCCTTCCTCTAACTCCAGGTCTCTGCCGTATCCTCCATCTCCCCTCTGCGAAGATTCCGTACTATGCTGTCCTTTACCCTCAACCTGTACTTCGCCCTGTCATATGGTCATTGACCCACTCCATCCTCATTACTTAAGGGGTTAACCCGTCACGATTCTCTCCCACACCATGGTCGGTAGCCTTCCCGTTCACGCATCCGTCTTTATCTCTCCACAATTTAGCTTCATTTATCCTTAAATGTCGCATAATTCTTCTCCTCTGTGTTCTTCTCCAATTGAGTACCAACGCTCTAAGACGCTCTCCGCCTCATGTAACCAAAATCGGTCGCTCACGCGCAACCTCCCGAATCCTCTCTTCCTCGTTCTCCTGTGCTGACGACACCCAATTTCTTAACCGGCTTCATCCTCTCTCCACACCTTCCTTCTCTATTCCTTCCACCCACTCCATCGCATCATACATGATGTCTTCCATCACATCCTTTGATCTTCTTTCTCCCCTTCTCTCTTTCTGCCCATGCGCAAACGCCGCTTCCACCTTAGGTCCTCCTCCTCCCCTGAAGGTCCAACTCATTCAACTTCCGTCGTCTCCTACGCCCCTCCTGTCTTTAATGTACTCATCCTCATCAGTCGTCTGTCCACCGCCCTCCATAATAAACCTCTCCCGCTAGAACGCTCTAGGCCGATTCACCCCCCTCTTATAACTGCCCCCTGGTGACCCGTAAATTCCATCCCGATACCATCGGACTCAGTCCAGTACTCAGTACGTTGAACCCCCTGTTCCTCATCCATCATAAAAATGTCTCTCTACCTCTCCACTCTTACCTTGTCACTATTTCCTTTACCACCGACCTGCACCAGAATCATCGCTGCCCGACCTCATTTCCTCACCAGTCACCCCCGCTCACGACACCATCCATATCGTCACGACTAGGTCTCCCACCGCCTTCTTCGTGACTCCCCTCCAGTCACTCATCCCACTTCTGTGACACAATTTGTGAGCGGCGGACGCGGGCCCTGTGAGCACCCCGGAGACTCGCGGGTAAGTGCAAGGGGCAGAACCTTGCGTCCCTTCTGAATGACGCACGAGACTCGGTAAATCAGTTGTATTTTATTACAACCAGCCTTCGCCTCGTGTCAGATTACATTACAACGTCAAGTGCCTGTAGTGATGAAGGCACGGAAAAGATTGGCGCGATCAGGGAAGACCTCGTGTATCGCAGGCCCCGCACGCTGTGATTGGGCAACTGCCGTATTTTCCACCTGACTCTATGAAATATTCTGCAGGGTTGTGCATGCAATCAGAATATTCATTCAAAATTCAATCAGAGTAATACTTAACAGCATAATAATTATATAAATGAGGCATGTAGACAATATTGCGGATGAAAACATTGCTTGATCTTTTTCTATATACCCTGTCTAGCACCGTTTCGACCAAATGAGACATCCACTACGCATCCTCAAATTGTCTTTCGGTTTCCCTGTAATATTGGTTGACGAACCTATGGGCCATGTACTGGCAGGATGCGCACCATTCCTTACATAGGTGGTTTTCACAAACGTCCTTCGTCAGGAAAATCCGGCATTCCCAATTGACGTAGCCGCACTTGCTTTCGATTTCATCTTGCATTTACAAAAATGCTGGACTTGTGGTGGACTTTACCAAAGTATTTGCGTTGAATAATGCGCTGCGCTTGATAACAAATTTGGTGCTTGATTATTAATAATCGGGATGTCTTATGACGCACAAAGCTGTAGTTTTTATTCAACACATGGTGCCAGGTGTAAAAGGAGGGACTCAGGAATTTTAAAACTTTGGCCATATTGCACATCTTTGTCATCCAGGGCTACCGATTGTTTTTTTGTTGTAAAATAACTCTCCAGTTCACTACTGCAATGACATTACCTATATGCTTGGTGATTCTAATACTCTGAGTTCGTGCTTGTCTGGGACCAAAATTCTTGCTGATGGGTTTCAGTTTAGTTTTAATTTGGTGTGTCCATTGTGGTGACCGTTCACCAAGTGCAATTCTTCCAATCAATTCACGTCAATCAGCTTGGAAATCACATTCAATGAATAAAGGTTTACTATGATAGTTTAACACAAAACAAAGAAATGGATGTGATAGGTCGATTGCCGTCCCTTTTGTATCTAGGTAAATTTCCAATACCAGTTTGTTTTCTACCAATTGGTTCTGGTCCCGAAAGCCATAGCCGGAGGAAATAATAGGTTATCAACCCTTTCTTTTCACAATGATGGTGACACTCAATTAATGATGGTAATTTGGATAACATCTCTAATTGTAAGTGGTTTTATTATTCAATGAGTTTGATAGAACGTGTGCCGTTAAAGTTAGTAGTTCATGTATGTGTGGAAAGTGGGGCATATAGCAATGGCTAAACTGATATCGTGAATCCCGCCTGGAAAAAAAATCTTCATTAATTGAAAGGGGTAGCTGGAGGGCAGCGGTTGTTCTGATATAATAATCCTCTATATGGATGATTTCTTCCTACCTGGAGAAGGCATACAGTTCATGTATACTTCCTGCGTATTTACTTAAGGTGTTGTTAACATTTGCCAAAGAATGGGGGTTCCCTGTGAAACAAAATCTTTCAATTCCATCTGATAAGATTGCTGACAAACGTCAAAATGCCCAGAAATAATAAGTTAGTCTGGTTTTTGTACTTCCAGTTGTTTTAAATGTAATCTACTTTTTGTTGTACTAAACATATTATCGGTAAAGGTTACATGGAATTGCGGATTCCTTTCCCGATTTTCAGGTGCTTTTCGGAATGGCACTCTCCAAACCGCAAGCGGTACAGGGTCATCATTGCCAGACTTTTAGAATCTGAAGCGCAGAGATTATTAGATGTCTCGTTAGCCCCAGTACTTGAATCTTATTTGAAGGTCGTCGATTTTTTTCATCAATTTTAGGCGTTATTGGAATTGCGGAATGGCTAGCCTGCCTTGACATCTATTTGTGGCCTTTTTATCTTTTCTTTCATGGAAGGGTTGCCCCCTCCTCAATTTTTCCTCAAATTTCGGCAATTGGTCTTTGTGCCTAAAAGTCATGGCTCTCCAGAATCCGTCCGATGTATTTATTGTCAAAAAACTGAAAGAAGGTTTTGGTAAGTGCCTTAAATCCACTCATTGACAGCAGGCGTCTATTACCTTACCTCTCTTTGACGTCTTCTTGGCACCTTATCATCCCATTGTGCATCGACCTATGAGGGGGGAGGGGTCTCACTTGGTTTTACGGCCGCACTTTTTACTTGCCTTTCGTTTTTTAGAGTTAGTGAGTTCACACAACCAAAATGGGGCTCCCATACCGCTGCGTTATTGCCATCATCGATATCACCCTCGATTGTAATCTCGTCATCCTTGCCATTTGGCAAAGAAGGAAATCGTCGGCCTTAAATGTGGTACCTATGCTTGCCATTTAATTCTTTATTATGCTTCATTTTTTGCGGCTTCTATTAAGTCCATTGTACTAGTGCATAACATTCACCTAGTTGCCCTTGCAAATTCGTTTACCTGTTTTTCCCAAAACTGGATGTTTTAATGAGGTTACCTTTCTTCTAAACCAAGGTTTACTTGAGTTTTTACTCGGTTAAAAGGCTGTGTCACACAATTGCTCGGGTTTACATAAATTTTCATTGTTACTTTCCGAACTGATTTGGTGTTTATTAATCCAAAATGTATGCTTCAGGCTACCGACTCCTCATTCCTGTTTATCACTTTTTATTCTCATGTCCCATGAAATGGATTGTCGGGGACATCATGTAGCTGCTGCCGTGCAGCATAAAATCCCAGATTGACGGAAGTGTTCCATACCTGGAAAGAAATTGGGGGCTGTAGAATTGCTGGGTTTAGGTCAAGTTTATTTGGTATCTTAAAAAACGATCTGTGTCCCACAACTATTTTTTACCGTTGGCACTTGTGTATCTTCATAAGTTTCTTTGGTGACAGAGCTAGGTGTATGATAATCTGAAGTGTATTAGGAATTTGTTACCAAGGTGAGGCTCATTTGGTCTTTGGTCAGATATTTTGCAAGGCAATTTTATATTGGTGAAACAAAACCAGGGGCCTGCAAAGGTGCACATTGATATCACTATGTATTCTCAAAGTTGTGTACGGGAGTAGGGAATGGCCTTTAATCCCATCCTCTTTCAATCAAATCCCTGTGTTTTTCTGTGTAAATTCTGCTGATCAATTTCCTTGTCATCAATATCGGATTTTCTTTTTTTTGGGGGGGGGGGGGGGGCCGCTGGGGCATTTGGCACAGTTTTTCTCTCTTCTCATCTAGAAACTTGTTTGGCAGAGTGATTTTTGCATCATACCTGTATTTTCTTGCATAATTGCAAAATGGAAATTACAATTTTGGGTTATATTATAATGTTAACTATTTCTTATATTCTTGCATGCGCAGGAGTAAATTATACAGAGATTTGATGTCAGACTGGCCAGTCGAAATTTTCTTCAGGCTCAGCATAAAACTTGTTCATTGTACTTATCTAACTTCATCCATTAAATATTTATTGCAGAAATTGTACTGTTGAACTTCTATTAGGAAAGCCCAATTCAAATTCAAGTTGTTTTGATGCTAAGTGTTAATCCAGCGGCCTAAACATGTGGAATTAGTAAAGTAGTAATATTAATATATGTGGCTCATTGTAATTTATTTTGTCTTCACTAATAATTGTAATACTTTATTTATGAAGGCGGGCTATGGAAACCTTTTTCTCAGCAATGTTTTACCAATGCCCTTCAATAGTTTGTGGTGCGTTGATTGGGCCTTCACTAATATTTCATTAGGAAGGCGGGCTAGGAAGGGATTTTTTTCCAGTACCATCTTTGGTTCAACGCAATTAAACTCATCAATTTGGCTTGTTTTTACAGTTAAAATTTAAAAGTTGTGTTGACATTATTCGGCTTACTGATACTTTAATCGGAAAAGATGTGCTAGGAAATTTTCGGTGCAAACAAATTGTTCAGTGCTTATGAATTACCATTGGCTTAAGTGTGGTCTCCTGGGGGTTTTGACCCGGAAAAAATGGTTATTGAGCTGATGTTTTGCACGCAGACAAGCAGACTGCATCATTCAACAACATATCCAAAATCCCCAAAATCCCCCCTGGGAACAAATTTAATCCAAGATGGCCGCCAAATTAGCTTCATCTCAGTCTTTTAAAAAGTAGATGTTGATGATTTTAGTGTTTTTATGTTTTGGGTCAAAGAATCCAACTATGTACAAATCTAATCCACTGGATGACTTCTTCAACGCAAACTCCAAATGGCCGCAGTTTATCTACAGCTAATAGCTTCATGTTTTTTTTGAATATGTTTTGAGGTCAATTTTTTTAAATTTAAATCATTGATGTTTTCCTTAACTCAAAAATCCAAAATGGGCCACAAAATGGCTAACCAATTCGCTGCCATTACATATATTATCTTCTCTCACTGACATATACTACTTTCCTTTGCAGTCTCCTGCAATGAAGCTCGTCAAACTGGTCCTATAGTAGGGTTTGTTTAAAAAAGCATAATCCCCTACAAGGTATTGTTTTCTAATTACCAATAGTATAATTTTAGTTTCATCTTTAGTCTTTTCGAAAGATGATTGGGTGTTATGTATTTGACTTAATCCTAATTCAATTTCACCACAACTGCACATGAGAACGCCGTACTTACGCCACTCAATATAATACTAATTCCGAAAGAATGGTTTTAAAAAAAGTGTGAGTATAATTCAGTTTTCGTATACGGTTCACATAAACGCATGATAATTATAGTCCTACACACGTACGTCTTGCAAGAAATGGGCATAGAAACAATAAGCCATATATATTTTCTATTTTTACAACACAGTACCAGAAATGGCACTGGGGTGAAAGAATATATAAAGATGAATCCCAGAACTGTAGAAATACCATTTGGGTGTGAAAACACCTCAGAGGACTTCAAAAATTATTACATAAATCAGGTTCCGTCTTTTGTACCCTCCCTTTTACAAAATTCTCTTTATTTATTTATATCATTATATTTATTTATTCCCGTAATTAATTTTATTACTTTATATTATTTCTTCTCATTTTTATTATTCCCCTTATCTATTTATTTAGATATATTGATTGTTTGTTTCTTTATCCCGCTTTTTTTCCCTTTTTCTGAATTGGAGATAAAGCAAATTATACTTTAATGGCGGCCATTTTGAATTTCACAACATAAAGGAAAACATGGATAATTTAGATTTTAGACTAAAATCATCACCACATCTACTTGAGAAGGCCAAGATATAGCTAATTATAATGCAATGTCAGCTATTTTGGCGGCCACTTGGATAATTTTTGTCCCCAAAGAAATTTATATGGGGATTTTGATTTGTTGTTAGTGATTATTTGCATGTCGGTAAAAAAAATCAGCTTAATAACAATATTTTCCACGTAGTATATATGTATTTCTTCTTAAGGGACTATACTATATACAGAAATTTCTTCTTCAAGGGTTTTTATGTTTAAGGGAAACTTTCTCTGCAAATTAAACTGGAATTCTTTGTTAATCAATTCCTAATTTCACTTGGGTTTTGAGCATGCGCTGGATACGGCCCGCAGTACATGATTGTCTCCTACGAATGCAAACAATGCGTCAACTGCAGCTTGGTTGTCATCCATTCTTCTTTCCGCGGATGCCGTTGTCTGGCGGATATATATTATAAATATATATATATATAATATATATATATGTGATTATTACACGCATATTACATTCAGTATCATTACTCGAAGTTTCACGCACCAGTTTCTACAGCTTAGATTCACCGATATTAATATTAACCCTATACGCCACCTTTGGGAAGACCACTGATCTTTGTTATGATACATAATGAATACTTAGGAGAGACATTTACGTAGCCCTAACGTTTTTAGAATTGCGGTTTATCCGTCAAAAGGATATGAATATTAATTTATGCAAATGAGGGTAATCCACTAGAATAACAAAGGATATGAATATTAATGAATTTAAATAATATTAAGAGGACCCTCATTATAAGCCTAATGAATTATTCAAAGTCTCCCTAATTATACCATTTGTAGATTGATAATATATATATATATATATTATATATATATATATAATATATATATATATATATTATAGATTAGATATATATTATATATATAATCTTATAATATATATATCTATATATATTCCCTAAATATATATCACGGATCGTTTGGTGCGAAACTGTCAAGCGGCGTTCTATATAAAGAAACAAAACACCACCATTGAAATCACTTATTTGGGCCTGTTAACTGAGCAAATTCCTCGTCCTCTAACACTTAACATGAATTGTCGTGGCCAGACAGTGACCTGTTATGACAAATAACGTTAAAAGGTAGACACAAGCCACTCCGGTCAATAACGAGCGCTAACTTGTCTCCATGACAACAAGACGGTCTTCTTGTACAGCATTTAGTATAATTTCCGACTTCATGTGAATAAAAGTTGGTAGATATTGCCGAGACATCGGATGCTACAGGTGCCGACAGAATATGGTTTATAGGATTTCCACCGATTTGAAATCCTATCGGTAGCATTTGTAAGAGAGACATCGCACTTTTACCCGACCCAGATTGCTGCTTGCGAAAAGCGATGTCATGTTTCCACACACAACTTCGCGAGGAAATCCAGGAACAGCGACTTTTCCCAACGAGGCCATTTCTTCTGTGGTATCCAATACCGTATTACAAAAACTGGGGCTAGACAGAGGGCACACCATAACAATCATGAATCAGAAGTATGTCCCATGAAACAAACAAAATCAACAGAAACAATATGATGGCAAAATGGTATAATTATTCTCAACTAATACAATCTTTACTTACTCGACATAACAAGCGCTTCATATCCCAAAATACTATGAATGAACCCTAATTTAGGAAACATGACATCTAGCTGTAGGCTTCAGTAACTCAAGTGCCCCACAGCATGACTGCCCTGGTGATTGCCACACCAGTACTTCACAAAGACAGTTTTATCTATAGCCCCACTTCACCAAAGAGGGCTCCTTGGGTTACAATGCGCTAGGATAGAGAAGTGTTGGACAGTGTTTGTGAGAAGAAATGCAAGACACAGAGGTTTGCTTATATTATAAGAACATGGAAAGAACAGATCCATTACAATATGGCAAACAGTGAATCATCTTATGGTCTAACAGACCCAACAAAAAAGAATATATAATCACTGCAATTATTGTTTTAACCGCGCGATAGAAAAAAATCATCGACGACGAAGAAATTTCGAGAACATCAATGACTCTTTGCCAGCTTGGCAAAGTTTTTGACGAAAAAATCTCAGACCCATCAGTTATATCATACCTTTATATCATTCCATATTAATAATAGAAGCCTTATTCCTTACAACTTCATATACCAAATATCGCAGCAAACATCTAAAATAAGCAAGCGACATAAGAGACATTCTATTGACGCAACTACTGTCCCATTCCTACTTTTCTTAAATTTGCTAATGTTATACCCAATTTAAGGGTGGTGATAAGTATGGACTCCACATTACAGGCCTATCTCTACCCTCCCGAGCCAATTTCAAACCTGATCGAAGCAAATTATTATATCATCTGCAATTTTTAAACTTTATTGACCATTCCTATTGGAATAACTCGGAGCCATATGCGTTTTAGGCCTAACGTTCTACGGTATAGACCACTTAACGAGCTTTTTGCAAAATTACTCAGTTACGTACATTCAAAAGAATTGGCATTATTGCTTTAGTCAGCTTTTGCATACTATAACAATAGCATTTTTCTGAATACGTTAAGAACTTTATTTTCAACTCATTTTACTGAGGCCTTGCCAACGACTGCCGACATTAAAAAAGTTATCTTAAGTTATGCTCCATCGATCGCACAAATGAGGTGTCAAAATACGCCTAAATAAACACCGCCTTCCAATTAAATCCCAATTGTATAAAAAGATCTATCGTTTGAACTTGACAGACAAATTTCAGGGGTGGGGAGTTATTTTATGGGTGTGTTTTTAAATTATCTGCATACATATAAAAATATAACTATTATGATAAAAGGGAAATGGACGACAGAGACATGGGTGGGTGAGAAAACAGGAGAATAAGATCGAATTTCTTATAAATTCACGTGTATCTAATTTCTGGTTAAGTGCAAGGCGGGTCACTACGCCTTCACGCTCTACCTGTAGGAGCGCACCATTTTTTATATAA
>JAMKCH010036627.1:0-14354 GCA_023653785.1 Ophioderma brevispina | reverse complement strand
CATAATCGGAAAATAACTATACTTTGACACACCGATAACTAAGTAGCGTACTTTTAAAATAGATTATATGATCCTTTCACGGAAGATAAGTTTATGTTGAATGGAGTTCTGTTTGTCCTCCAGATCCTTCAAGAATGCGGACAATACAATACATGCACCTGGTTTCCTAGCCGATTCAGATATTTCTGCAGGTGATTCTTTTGTATTCTTTAGATTAACCTATTGGCCAGGTGACTTGTATTCAACTACAACCAAACCATCTCTTTTGGTAATTTTCAGTTAGAGCGCTATACTTGTAGCACATATGTCGATGGTTCGAATCCGGACATATGCTCCCTGAAAAAAGCTTTGCAATTATGCTTGTGACGTCACTCTGACAGAAATAATAACCCTAAAAGCAGCTACTGCAAACATGGTAAAGAGTGTAACATATTCCATGAAATCATTAGAGTAAAAGTAGCATTATGATACTCCCGCCAAAACAGTTACATTAATATGCATCATTCGCGTAACATACTCCGCCAAAGTAAACAGTGTAACACACTCTGCCGGTACTCACATTTCGTAAATGCTCTACAGCACTAATAAAATGACTGATGAGAGGAAACGTGAGATGAACATGCTTCCGTGTGACAATTATGATACGTCTTGCCTATTTTCTCCTTAAGTATTAATACGTTACTGATGTAAGCATAGATCACGTGGTTTGTGATTAAAGTTAAAAGTGTCATTTTCTTATCTTATATGGTGTTCTTTTGTCTATTGCTTTATAAGACTATAGTTGTGTGGAATAAAAAGTCGGTGTCCAATTTGACAACATTCGTGCACAATACGAAACAATACAGCAATGAATGGGACAACCGATAGAGTCAACACTAATGAGTATATAATTATAAATAGCGGAAGCGAACACGTTTTCACATGTATCTCTTCATTTAAACACCTTGGTCTGGGTCATGTTTTGTAATACAGCCGACTACGTATTAGCGAATAACGATACGCTTAGTCATTTTAATAGCGTGTGAGCTAATTGACAATTATGTCACACGGTTTATTGCCATTTGGTCTAATCCCATTTGGTCTAATAGCCATTTGGTCTAACTTCAATTGGTCTAAACCCATATTGTCTAATACCAATTTATCTAATAACCATTAAGTCTAATAACCATTAACATCCAATTTATATAACAACCAAAATGTCCAATAGCCATTTGATCTAATGGCCATCTAGTCTAATGCCCATTTCGTCTACTACCATTTGACCTAATAAACACAAACACCATTTGGTCTAATTCCCATTTGGTCTAATATTCATCTTGTCTAATATTCATTTTGTCTAATATCTATTTGGTCTAATACCCAATTGGTCTAATATCCATTTGGTCTAATATCCATTTGGTCTAATGTTCATCTGGTCTAATATTCATTTGGTCTAATATCCATTTGGTCTAATATCCATTTTGTCTAATGTCCCCCTGGTTCAATATCTATTTGGTCTAATACCCATTTGGACCAGATTGTCATTAGACCAAATGGATATTAGACCAAATGGATATAAGACCAAGTGGGTATTAGACCAAATGAGTATTAGACCAAATGGGTATTAGACCAGATGGATATTAGACCGGATGGATATTAGACCAAATGAATATTAGACCAATTGGGTATTAGACTAAGTGGATATTAGACAAAATGAATATTAGACCAGATGGGTATTAGACCAATTGGCATTAGACCAAATCGGTTATAGACGATATGGATATTAGACGATATGAGATTTAGACCAGATGAATATGAGACTACATGGCTATTAGACTAAATGGTTATTAGCCTAAATGGTTATTAGACTAAATGGTATTTGACCAATTGGAGTTAGCCAAAATGGCCATTAGACCAAGTGGAATTAGACCAAATGTCAAGTCACCTGTCACACATGTATGACTGTGAAGGCAAATTTGAGCAATTGTATAACAAAGTGTGTGTGTGTGTGGAGGTGTGTGTGTGTGTGCGTGCGATCGCATGTAAGTTTACGCGTGTGTGTGTGCAAGGATCATAATTATACATACATGAAGGCAAATTTGAGTGTTTGTGTAACAAAATGTGTGTGTAACAAAATGTGTGTGTGTGTGCGCGCGCGTGTGTGTGTGTGTGTGTGTGCGTGCGTGTCTGTGTCTCATTATTGTGTAAAGCATATTATCTGCATTAGAAACCAATTTAGCAGGTACACATAATTACACTTTGTAAATGCAAGGATATATAACATAGCTCACAATTTTCTGTACATAATAATGGTGTAATGGCATGATATTAAGTGGAGAAACGTTCACTTATTTCCAAAACACTCTTTAACAACATTCTACCACGAGTACGTGCATTAGGATATTCTGTTGTAATCCCTGATAATAGTACCTACTTATGCTCAAGAAGTCATTGAAGGTAGCGCGCCGAAATCACCCATATATTTTGCTTTGAAGCGTTATTCCCCACCCTAACCCCCTCTTACCCTTTCCTCAATTACCTCATAAGTCAGAGCCGTAAGCATCATAATACGCCATTTAGGATTAACTTGACATAGGAGACTTCTCGCCGCTGCACCTCGCCTTGAGACTGCGCGTGAAGCCTCATGTAGTAGCCTGTTAAATTTTTCCCGTCGCCTGAGGTCCCCGCATGTATATTGATATTTAGGTTTTTGATCCTTTGCAAAAGGCGTATCACTGCCTACTGAAGCAGAGGGGAATGAAAATACGAGTATGGTATTGCCCAGGGCGAAACAACATAATGCCTGGGAATTCTGATGTATCGACTACTTCTAATATTAATACAAGAATATTTGGGGGCCCCCGTTTTAAGGGTTGATGTTATCTTTGTTTGACAGAATGGTCGGCACAGGGTATTTAAACAAACATATGTATACATTCCAAGATGGATTTCATATTATTTTCTATCATTAAAAAAATATCAATGGGCTAATGTCCATAAAAAGTAATGGCTCTTGATCGTTTGTTTTGAAAATGCGCCTAAAAAGAACGTTGTCTTTTTTTAAGGGGGTAACCGGCGTAGAAAAAAATATTAAAACATATTAACTACACAAACCATACTAATATTACTTTCACTTATTTTGAAAACAGGTTAGATGTGTTATTATGTAAAAATTCAGGAAAATATTTTATTTTAATTGACTACTATTTATTCTAATTGACTACTACCTTACCAAAATTTCAACTGTGGTGCACCTGGGCATACTTTTGCCGCAGATTTAGAAACGAAGCACTTGTTAGGAAACTCACATTACCACTCTTTTGTGTTCAAAGACATGTTTTAAACATATGTCGACAGGTGTTAGGTCTTCTTATTAGCGTATCAACAAGTCATTGGTAATGGCTTGGGGATACCATGGCTGTAGGATTAGTCTAGTCAGCAACTCACATACCAGGCATACCTTTACTTGTTTTCTATAGACATGTTTAAAAATAGTGATCTGACGGTGCTTTCTATATTGTTGGATTAACATTCACGTATGTGTGCAGTCAGAGTCACAAACTCCCATACCAGGAATACCATTGCTTTTGTTGTTTTCTATAGGACATGTTTAAAATGTTGATCTGACAGGTGTTAGCAGTCATAGTCAGCAACTCACATACCAGGCCAGGTAATAATTGCTTTTGTGTTTTCTATAGACTGTTAAAATATTGATCTGACGGTTGCTAGGGGATTAACAGCTCAACTGTATGTAGCAATCATAGTCAAGGGGGTGATGATGGTGAAGCCCATCAAAACCAGTCGTCCGTGCTGGGCGCTGACATTTTTGGAATATTGTACCGAATAAATTATGTTTGGGTTGCTTGTATACACACAAATGTCCAATTCGTACAAACATCCGGCAAAAATTCAGTTGCGGATTGTTGGGTGCTATTGACGGTGGGTTAAATTTCTGTCTACCCAGGGCCACAAACGATGAAAGACACGTCGTGCTGATTTAAATAAACCGCCTCAATGAATACATCTTTCACAAGCGCCGAACATGCATTATGGAAAAAAAAGTGTATCTTAGCACAATGATCCAGGTGGACTATTATTACACCTGGCCACCTTAACACATAATCAATTTGTATCACTACCGAATAGTGTATATGCAAAGTGGACCCCACAGTATGTGGAAAGAGAAGCGGAGCAGCCATTGCTTTCTATGTTGGTTACTTATGTTTTCTTTGTGGTCGGCAAAACATGCGAGACGATGAATTCTAAAAGATGACGTAACGAGTTGACCCTCTATCTATATAGAACCTCTTTGGTCACAGTCGCAACTCACATACCGGGCATATCATTGCTTTGTTTGTTTCTATTAGACATGTTAAAAATATTGAGACATTTGTGGTGAAGGGGATTAACATCTTAAATGTATGTTGCAGTCACGAGGTTGAAATATCAGCATTAAAATACTTGTTAGAAGATATACCTAATAGAATCTTCGATATTTTCAAAATAAGTGAAAGTGGAATTTAGTATGGGCATATTTCAATATATGCTTGAATACTTTTATACGCCTTACACAGCATTCAGTGATTTGCCTAAAGTCAGAAATTCGAAAAAAATGATCAAAAATGCAGATTGTGCATTCTGTAACATGTACGGTATCCTTACAAACCCACAAAATTGATAGGACCAGAAGCAACTAATAAGGACAAATTTGATATTTTAGTACTTCGTGTCCGTAACGACACTTACTACAAAAACGTAATTGAATGGAGATTTCGTATCTTTGAACCCTCCCGTTTTCTTACCTTTCTTAAATATTCTTTGGGGAAAAAAAAAGTAACTTATGAGATTATACAGGATTATCCTTCACTTTTAAGCAATTCCTACCAAATTGCAATATTTTGCTCTTTTGGATAATCACTGATGTGTGTATGCCTCAGCTAAAAACATATTAAAGGGTGCAACGAGAGATTTTCACGTTTTCTGGCGTCCCTAAAATCGAAAAATTCTGATTTTTGCCCGATGAAAAGGCATTTCCACCAACCAGTATCACATCTAGCAAAGGATTAAGCTGAGATATTGTTTCTTTGGTACAAAATTGGGAAATTTTTAATTTGGCGTAAGGAAGCCAAAAACGAAATTCAGCCTATGTTTTACATCGAAATATAAAGAAATCAAAATAACCTTTTTCTCTTTTAAAAACATTTCTGTAGCATAATACAGTGTAAGAAATTCTATGAGTTACTAATTATTTATAAATTACTATTATGACACATTATTGGGTGGCTCAAAATCTCTCGTTGCACCTTTAAGGAGGAGGAACAGCCATAGTGAAAACCTTTTGGAAGGATATTTATATCTCACATTCCAGGACAACATGAGGACACATGCTTGTAAATATATTTGATCAACAGCTGTTCAGCGAAGGTCTTTTATTTGTACCCTGGAATTTTGCTTGAGCTAAAACATGCAGAAATCAATTTGGGAACTCGGTGGGGTGGTTATCGTTGTAAGCGATTAAAATGTATAGCTATAAAGGATCTGAATTTTAAAAGGTACGAAGTGTAGAACTTGTATGGCAAAGCCACTATCCTTTGTATTAATTGTAGGAATACAAAGCAATTGCAAAGATTTTCTATAGATTCTGAAAGTACTATTATTACTCTACAAAATGGTCTTTATCCTATCTCGTTTTGACACCTCAGTACAGAGATACAGTTAAATAAATGAAAGACTTAAATTCCAAGTTGGGCAACTTTTCAGATAACGACAATGACATTCAGATGTCAAGGTGTGATATGGATAACAAAAAAGTGGTGGAAATAGATTTTGCCAATGTTTACGAAATTTGCCATAATCTTTAAATAAAATATGCAAATAACAGAAAAAAAATACTTTCAAGAGTAAAGAAACACTCTATCATCTTATATTTTATATAAAAGATATTTGAGCAAATTGGTTCTCTGACATACGTATTTTTTACACGAGTTGCATTTAATTAATGCCAATTGTGCACCACTTTAAGTAGAAAATAGATACCAAGAATTAACATTAAATTCAATGCAAAGTGATTACTGTATTGATATTTCAAACGTCAAAAACACAAAATTAATGTTGCTACATCAATTACTAGCTAAACAGTTGATTCGATCAGAGGTCCCAAGTTCAATTCCTCTGTAAGCAGTATTCAATTACAGTAAACACAAGGGGAAATCGTTTACACTGATGTATAACTATTATCATGTCTGTTCAATTTCATTTTTTGGTTAATGGTATTTGCTAATCCCATCTTATACAAACAACCTGCACATTTCAAAGTTTTGTCTTGCTTATCGTCCCGCTGACAACACACCTAGAATACTAGAATACCCACACCCCCATATGTCAAAAGGGACATCTGCTGTGTTTTTCTTATGGTATGTGTGGCTGTCAGTCGTTATAGGTCAGATGATGATGATGATGATGATGATGATGATGATGATGATGATGATGATGATGATAATGATGATGATGATGAAACTAGTCCCATTTGGGTCAAACAATGTAAGTCTTACAGAGTACTCTACAGGATTACAAAATCACGTTTCAGTTCTTTTATCAAACCCGGATTAAAATATTGGCGCGAAACTTTGTAGATGTAGATGGAGTATGGGAGTCAAGAGGACATATTAAAATCGGGCCATGCACCTTCAAATGCTAACATATTCGAGAAGTTGCGATTCGCCATGGAATTATATGTAATCCGATTATCACCTGTATCAACTGGATCACACTTCCAGTCTTGAACCGTGATCACTATGATCACAATGCTCAGTTATGGCTGCCAACAACTGGATCCTAAGAGGTGTGTGATCCAGTTATCTTGGATTATCTAACCGCTTAACTGGGGCATTGCTTGCACATTATATTCAATCCGAGCAATTGATAGGCTAGCCACTATTTTAAAGGGGGGTTACCCGATTTTCAAATGTATATAAAGTTATTCATGATAAAATGACATTGACGTCAAAACCCCCATCTGTAAAGTTTAGTGCCAATATTTCAACCCGTGTGATGTTGAGAACTTCTAAAACAAACGTGATTTTGTAATTCCCCCATAGAGTACTCTTGTAAAATAATATAGGTCGACCATTTATTGGTCACCATTTTCGCTCATTCACATTTCAATCCGAGACCATCTTTAGCCCTAGGATTAACCCAGGGTAAATAAGGAAGATAGCAGCTTTCTTCAGATACCAAATTTTGAACACTTCACTAAAATCGTGTGGGGTTCTGAGGAGGGAAGAGGTTATTATGAATCGGAATATGGCTCTTTAATACAGGAGTTGTGTTTAAATAGAGAGAAGATAGTGGACCGTAATAATTATTGGTAAATGTCTGGATTGATCCATGGCTAATCCCTTCTTTGATATCTTGGTAATAGTAGATTCATCCCATCGTGTCACCAGAGGAACATTTTTGGACAGCGTCGATTAGTTGGGCGAGGAGGCAGAAAGTGTGCCCGATTTACCGTTTCATGAACGAACCCGATAAGTGGCTTTTATGTGAACATCATCAGTATTTACATAGACATTGCAAAGGACGTTTGTGTTCCCTCCGAATTGAAAGTCAGTAACATTCAAATCACGTACAGGAATACATTGAAGGCAAATGCGATAGTCAGAATGTTTTAAGAGTTATTGTAGCAATAAATATGCGTTTTCTTGACTGGAATTTATTGTCATTAAGCCTAAGAATTGAATAGTTTTCTTCTACGGATACATGTTTCAATAGGTGGAATTGTAATTTCCACACACTGCACATCCCCTCAGTCAATGCCCATACCTCGGAAAAGTACTAGAGTGACACGAGGGTGAAGTACTATAATGTATATGAAACATTGGGAGCCCGATTCTCCAAGCCGTGTACATCCAAAATATCCTAAGGCGTATACAATTTATAAGACCACCTGACGATGCTCGGACCGAGCCTAAAAATATTCATGTTGAACAATAAGTTTATAATTTAAGGGACCAGTCAATATTGGGGGAAAGGGTGAATTCAACCTTTTTTTCTGAAAAAGAAATCGCGAGTCCCTTCACTTCCGTTCAAAAATTTCGATTTCCTCCTAATTTGATGACATTTCCCATTAAATTCCATGCCCTAACGCTTCTTATGAACATTTTCATGTTCCATCTGTAGATTAAAGTTTAATATTAGTTTTTTGTTTAAAAATCCCCCCCCCCCTCCTTCTCCACCCACCCCACTCCCTGCGTGCGCGGAAATAACACACCTTCCTAACAAAAGATGAAATCGCTATATTTCGGTTGGGTGTGGATTAAATACATACTTATTTGAAGCCAACGTATCTCTTCTGTCGGGCAATGGACACGGGCTCTATAGGAAAGGGCCAAATCGATTTTTGGATGACTCCAATTTGCCTCTTACAGATTATAATCGCATGAATATCACTCTCCTGTGATCAGATTGGATATAGGATTAAGACATACGCCAATATCGCAATCACTTACTGCTTTGTGATTAAAACATAAAAAATACTTCATTGATAAACAAAAATCTGAAAAACCTCACAATTAATGAATAGAAAAGTGACCAAAACAAAAAAACATACCAAAATTACCTCCCTTAGTGAACAGTGATACATGGATTGAGTCAGGCATCAGATGGATGGTCTATTGTTATATAGTATAGAACATATCTATTTATGCTTTATGCAAAGTTTGAAGAGAAAAACAGTTTCAGCCTTTGGACAATGGGCAATATTTCCATATAAACCTACTTGACACGTATTTTGTCTTACCTGATCCAGCGAAATGATTATCCAAACAGTGAAAAGTAGGAATCAGCTGCGAAGCCCGCTGAAAATATGTCCATGGTGGAAAGATAATGCACAAAAATGTAGGAATTTTCAACGAAAGATTGGGTGCTTATAACACCTTCTTACTAGCATCATTGCATTTTTAACAGTGTCCCTAGAAGCCATGAATTACCGCTTAATATTTCCTTTGAAGTTTTAGCCTCTGTACGGATTGCATGGTAGGCGATAGAATGCTTTTAAAGGATTCTTTTAATAAAATCGGATACTAATAATATGCGGAGATGGAAAAAATTCATATGATATGCGTTGCTTGCAATAATTTATGTGGTTGGAATGATATTGTAAATTGTAAAATGTAAAAGTCTATATTTATCAAAAAGCAAAATTCCACTCATCGTCAGACTTACGAAGAACACATATTTTCAAAAAGTAACAGGGTATTTATCAAATCGTCTACTTAAGTTGTGTTCTGTTTATACGGAAAATATAAACTGAAATTTTTGAGGAGTAAAATATTTTTAAAAATGCATTGCTAATGAGTTGCTGAACATCTGCAAAAACAGTGTTTTATAGGCTCTGCCCTCGTTAGGTATTTTTCTGTTCCATTCACTGCGTTAATATTCACCATTACACAAACGAATTTGAAACGTACATGTACGCCTTTACCTCTGGCACTTTCAAAGTAATTATTGGTTTCACATGCCGCATGTTATTAAATCATATTAATCAAAATCGTGTATAAATTTTGGATAACAGACTACACATGGTTTCGTAAGCCGAGCAATTTTAGAGCTATGAATAACTCCCAAAATGTGTCCTTATGAACGAAGAAAGATTCAAACTAGAGTAATTAACATTACATGAAGGATTGGTATACTTCTATCACTTCTATGACAGTCAAGAAAGAAATCACTATCCAGGATTTAAACCTGACAAAACCCGGGTCAAGCCCTGGTTTTAATTTGGACATCAGTGATTACTTTTTTTCGCTGACTGTCATTTATGATGCTGTGTGGTAAAAGTCGAAAATATCCTTCATATTAATGAGATTACATGAAAACTGAGCTTATATTCAATTAATCCACATATAACTACTATAATCCAATTGCTTGCTAAAAAACGTGATAGGAATATCGGATTTTCATGCGGTTTTCACTCTAAAATGATGGCAATTGGCTAGTTTTACATAAATATAGAGTTTTAGAGCCATATTGTGCATACTATTTTCAAAAATCCATCAAAATATCCTTGGTGGCAACCACACCCCCCCCTTACCCTTCGACTTTGACGGCATACCCTAACCCCCCCCCAAGTGAAGGTACTACCTTCACATAACAACATTTTTTTTTTTCGCTTACATGACCGGAACGGATGAGAGAATGATTACCTAGAAGCTTTTTACGATTTTTTTTAGCGTTTTAGCGCACCGGGGCGAAGTTCCCCCCCCCCCTGTGGTAAGACGAGGGTTAAATATTACAGTGACGGACTAGAAATTTACCTTCAGAGTGATTTAATTGGTAGGAAAAAACACTTCTGACACACCCACATTTAAATTGTTCTTTGGGCCAATTTTGGGGCTCAAGCGACCCAAAATGGCCCAAACCTAGCGATCCAATCCTAGCGCCAATCGGAAATTCACGAGCATCCATAGCCAGTCCACCCCTGAGTCGCTATAGTCGTCATTACCTTCATAATTAAACAGGAGAGATTGTTATGGCGCTAATCTAGTGTCATCTTGTTGCGAATGACCAAACAGATGGATTCATCCGAAACGTTTACAGGGCAAGTGTGAAACAATAATAATCTTTATGTATCGCGTGATCTGACAGGGTTTGTTTAAGCTATTTTATATTCCTGGTGTGAAAGTTAATCATAGTCCGGCAGGGATCATAGTCCGGGCTCCAGTAGACGACCAACGGAATAAAGGTGAAATTAATGTTGCGTGATGAGTCAACTGAATTGGATTGCCTATTGTTCCCCTTGTTCCGGACTGGTGAGGCCGGAGGCATATATCTCTGCCACACCGATATGAAAGGACTCGTTGGTTCGGCTATGGACAGTAAGGTGAAGACATTCGACACTCTGCCATGCTGTATTCGTTATTGGTTATGTTGCGGTGTGAAAGTAATCATAGTCAAGGCAGGTATCATAGTCAGGCGCTCCATAGACGACAACGAATAAAGCGTGAATCAAATGTTGCGTGAAGGTCATAATGATGCCTTATTGGTCACATTGTTCCCGGACTGTGAGCCCTTAGGACTATATCTCCTGCCCCACCGATATGGACAGTAGGGGAGGACACTGACACTATGCCATGTTTATTCTGTTATTGTTATGCTGCCGGTGTGAAAAGAGATATTTTTGGTCCGGAGGGTCATAGTCCAGGCTCCATAGAACGAAACGAATAAAGTGTGAAACAAGTGTTACGTGAAGAGTCATTGAATCGATTGCCCTATTGTTCACCATGTTCCCGGACGGTAGCCGGAGGACTACATCTCCTGCCACACGGACATTAGTGTTTTTGAAGTATGGTGGACACAAACAGGAGAGCGCTGTTCAGATTGCGAAATTCCAAAAATATCTTTATTGATCATTAAAGCAACAATTTTTTTTTTTTTTTTTTTTTTTTTTAATTTTTTAGTTTTTTTTTTTATTACTTTTTTATGCAATATAGCACATTTGAAGGGCTCCCCACGTTTTGCACAGTTGCACGGTAATTTGGCTAGCAAACATATTCCTGCGAATGATAAAGCTTGAAAGATTATGCTGTCGCAAAAGAAGGTTAATATTTTGGATCCCAGATAATAATTCCACGCCCGCTGGAAAAGTCCATTTTCCAAGTGGAAAATAGCCGGAAAATCGCAGCCATATACGTGTCGATACGCTATCAAATAGTAAGGGGGATGGAACGATTTAAGATATTTAAATTTTTCATCGTGATAGAAGGGCCTCACCCCAAAAACCACCGTAAAGTTTCGCGTCAAAATTGAATAAAATTCGATGGCTATTTTCGGGAGCGCAGAAGTTATTGACATGTATTAGGTGCTACTATGTTAACACAAAAATGGCAATCAAAAATGAAGCGGAAATTTAATCTTTGACTCGTGCCATTGAGGATCAGTTGATGTGAATCGTGTAAAAAAAAATCCACTATTTCCATACTATAAACATATTTTTCCATTTTCCCAAGAATGTGTCGTTTTTAGCGAAATTTTTGAAAAACGAGCCTATGCTTTGGCTTCAGTTGATTTGATTCTTTTCCCCACAATTTGTATAAACATTTGGATTAGTTATGAAATTGGATTAATTTGTAAAAATTTCACTTTTTTAAGCTATTATTTTGTTATTTTAACACCAAAATGGCATAAAAGGTATTTCATATACCAGAATGCTAAACACGAGACTCACTTAACTGCATGTGTGTTGGGTGTTGCTGTGTGTACGTGTGTGAAGTGTGTGTGTGTGGTGTGGTGTGTGTGTGAGTGTGTGTGTTTGCGATTTGTGGTGTGTGCGCGTACGTGAGTGCTTACTAATACTGCCGCAATATAGTAATTTCACCACAAAGAATCGCAATCTACAACAATCAATTTTTAATTATTCAATGAATTTGTATCTTTTTTTTTCATCACAGTAAAATATTTAATATTCAATTATCGAGCACCCTATAATTTTCCTGTGAACGAGGCTAATAGATTTGGGAGCAAATCCAATAATTGGGCATAAGATTTTATTATTATGGTCAGCAGAATTAACGTCATGTGCACTAAATCAATAGGCCCACTGGATTCAAGACAATTTATACATTAGAGTTGTAATTACGTGACTGTGTATACTTCAAATCGACTCTGGAGGACTGGTTAACATGCATTAAAAAAAAAAAAAAACAATGCAACACTAACACGTCAACCGCATGAACTAAATTTAATTTGGCGTGTTGTGCTATTCACTAATTACATTAAGCAAGTTTTTATTATTGAATCAACCAGTAATGTATTATAATATATTAGACCGACTTTATGCGCGTCTTTTAGGTAGGGAATACCCTCCAAGATAATGATCTAATGTTGGTTAATAAATTATCTGACAGCATTTTCTATCTATCAACAATAGCATGCTGTAAGCGTCTGATTTCTCTATCCCAATAACTGTCACCGATTAATCCAAACGGGTAGCACTAATTAAAAGATTTGCTTACGAAAGTAATTAACTCTCTGATTTTAGTTGTTCATTTTTATATATTCCTTTTTTTGCACTGTAACCCATTTTGGACTGATTTGGACATTTTGATTATTCAACGTTAAAGTTTAAATTACAAATTATTTCGAACGAAACTGAATTAAATTAAACACGTGTAAATATAAAGTAGGCCCATGTCATGGACTTTTATTTGGGATTTTAGGATATTTTTTTGTTTTAATCTTTTTGTTTAAATCTTAACAAACAATGTTGTGTTTTTTGGGGGAATCGGCAGTATAGTTATAGGTTATCGCCAGCAATTCAAAAATCGGGATTCTTGGAATTCCAGCATAATAAGACAGATGTGGCGTCCAAGGTACTGTTGTACGAGTATCTAACTCAGTAAAGAGCTAGAGTACTTATTTAAAATAAAAATCTTAATTTTAAGAAATCTTGACAAGAAAATAAACAAATCCCTTTTCTGTATTTTGGGGCAAACGTCAAATTGCCAAGGGTTATCCTGAACAAAGTAAGCTTGTCTGTCCCCTTAACCTTCAGTTGAATTCAAGGTAAGGTAGTTGATTTAATTTCTATTTCTGCTCCCCCCCTGGAGACGTTAGAATTAGAAACTTTCGAGATATTTGTAACTTAATCCTAATGCCTGCTACCTTGAGTACACGTTCAATCCTTTGAAATTGTACCATTCTGTTAAAAATACACACTATGTCTAAGTGTGTGGGGTGTGTGTGTGTGTTGTGCGCGCGAATCGATACACAGTGTCTTATGGGGACGTTTTCAAGACTTATCGGGACTTTTTAAAAATCTAATTCTCCAAACTAATTAATATGTAAAAGCCTTAGAGACAGCCCGCCATCTAATTTGCTATAGTACACGAATAAAGTGGCACTATAATTGTAGTGCAATATTCCGTTAAAGACATCCCATCACCCTAAGACATTTTTAAGACAGTTGTCTAAGGAACTGGTTCAAAATAACACTAATAGCAAAAAAGCTAAGTAATATGTCAAAATCCTAGAGACAAGCCCGTCACCCTACTTACTAAATAAGGAAGTACAGTGCAATATAAGATTACGGATTTATTCCGTTAAGACATCACCGTCACCCTAAGACAGTTTAAGACAGTTTTTTTTAGATTGCAAAGGTTTCAATTCAAATTAAAAAAAAAAAAAGCTAATTATATGTCAAGTCTAAGATACAGCCCTCACCCTAACTTACTAATAACGGAATAAGTGGCAATATAATAGTGCGTATTTATTCGTTAAGACATCCCGTCCCCTTCAGAATGTTACGACAGTTGTCTAAGAACTGGTTCAAAAGAACAATATTAGCATAAAAATAATATTTAAAAGTCTTAAACGCCCGT
>JAMKCH010036626.1:0-14081 GCA_023653785.1 Ophioderma brevispina | reverse complement strand
CCCAAGCCGTCCCGGTCAGTTTCGAGGGATACCCCTGTAGGGTGGTGAACACTGTTGGGTATACCTCTTGAGGGATCTAGTCCTCAAATTGTAATAAAATAAAATAAATAGATGTCATTACACACTACTAAAGTAAAGTAGCCTTTACGTTTTGATCAAAAAAGGTTTTTCTGGGTAAAACTGGGTCTTTTCTGGGTATATTCCAAGTGGTAAGTAGATTTGATTTTGGGATTTTTTACACAGAAGTATACATCAAACAGGGGATTATATCGTATGAATAGTCTTACATGAAGGTTTAGCTTATCGGCCAAGATTTTGTAAACAGACAGATTTGACAACAAAGTAGCCTATGAGACACTTGATAACAGAACGTTTGTTCACAAAACGCACATTAGAATCGAATCAAATTTTGGAAATAAGCTTTCTTTGACAACATCCACGAGCCATTAACAAAATGAGTGAGCTGGAATATTAATCAAGAAATATCATTTAATTAAGACCATCACTAAAGTGAATTTAATTGGATTGGTGGACTCTGATTTTTACGGATGCAATCAGAGAAATATCCATTGAAACAACCCAATATGGAGAAAAGGAAAGTTCAATATTTGTGGTCATAGCCATTATAATAAAGATATGAAATGAATTTTTTTTTCTTAATAATGCGGTTTTACTTTGATTCATTTCTGTTTGTAACTTTAATTTAGTTTACTTTAGCTTTGATTGATTTTAAATACAAGGTCAGTGGAAAACAGCATCTTTTGGCAAGTTATATAACTGAAAATGTAGTATAGAGGGTTTGTTAGTGTTTTTTCATAGCTGCCTTTTTGTGGGTACAAGTAACCCTCATTCAAACCGTACGGGAATGAAAGCGCATCTAATTACTGCTTAGTTTTGTCCCAACATCATAATCTTAAAGGTCAGAACACATGGTACAATCTTGTTTAGGACCCCTTTTTAGTGGTCAGGCTTAATTAACCTGGGGGCTAGCAGAAATTTGTAACAAGGTGCAATTAAAAAAATATCAGGTTATCCAGCAGATAACATTGCCACAAATCAGGGGAAAGAATTTAGTATTGCGCCATCACCCTTTGAAGTCAGCAGCCTCAATGGAATAAATTTGCAGGGTGACGGATGTGGTGGCTGAATACTGAATTCATATCAAATTCCAGGTTGTCCGCCACACGTTTGGTTGTACCCAATCGGGAAACCTTTAGAATTTCAAAAATATCAAATTAAGGAATCACTAAAGGAATTTTCTGCCTGTTTGATCAAATCTACTTAATTTTGCTACAACTCTGTACTTCTTCTATGAACTATTAATTTAAACCAATTTTACAGTCAAGAGTCAACTCTCAACAACATTATTTTTAAATCACACAACCCTTCCTGTGTTGAGTGTAATTTATGTAATTTATTGAATCATCAAATCACAACTACAGTTCTTTAAAGGGTAAGGCGTGATTTGCTGATCTGAAACTCAAAAAAATAATCAAAAATTTGTATTTGGGATTTTTGTTACTGGCATAGGTGTGCTAAAATTAACCTGTCAATGGTTGGCTTGAAATCTGTGTATTAAAGATAAGGCACTACTTTTATCCGATTTGTATTTTTAGATACATGCGTATCAACATCGAATTGAAGCTCAAAAAAGCCTTTCCGTGTGGACCTATCCCAGATTAATAAGCGTAATAATTGTGGGGGGCCCCCCCCCCCCCCATGTCTGTACAGTTTGACCGCAAACACAAAATTATTTAATCTTTTTATTCTGATACTGGGGTAAACCACATCCGTGTTTATTGTGATTTGAGACGTCATCGATGTATACAGGTCGATTTGCGGGAGACGGTACGAAGAATTTCCTGAAATACTTCATTTTTTTCAGTTATTTGGTGTTTTTGTTCCTACATTAAAGAAGTAATATGGAATTGTACTTCTTTGATTTAATAAGCTAAACAATGCTTTCCCAATTTTTATTCTTTGCATTATCGCTGCTTATCCTTAGTTGGTGCTCTTTTTTATATTAAAGAGCCCACAAAAAATTGTAAGTTCCAAGATTGCTTTAAACTACCTCTGCCGGTCTGCCCGGCCTCGATAAGGTGAAAGTGCAATTTCATGATTCCAAGCATCATTCGTTAGAAAGCTTGTCACAAAATTTCAGGGTGGATTCTGATCTTTTTGTGTTTTGCTGTTTGTATCTCAGATCCCACATGCCACTGCATATACTTTCTGTCCTTTACACTTCAGTGCCTAAGGGGGGTTCCATAGTAACCCAAGATTGTTTTTTCGTCGATTTCTCACTCGTAAAAATATTTTCGAACTCTAATTTTTTGTAATTGGGTAACTTTCGATGCGCTTCTTTCATAAAAAAATTACTAAATTTCTTGCCCGTTAATGAGATAATTAGCTTGGGTCCCTAGGAAACCCCCCTTAGCACCAACGGAGTGTGATATAAAATTAGTCAAACCCTGTTGCCAGAAAAAAAAATAAAAAAAAAAAAAAAAAAAAAGAAAACAAGAAAAAAGAAAAGAAAAAAAAAAGAAAAAAAAAAAAAAAAAACAGGGGAAGTAAAAAACGAAAAAAACAAAAAAATAAAAAAAGAAAAAGAGAAAAGAAGAAAAAAAAAGGGAAAGAAAACAAATAAAAAAAAAAAAGAAAAAATTATTGATTTTTTAGAAAAAAAGGAAGAGAAAAACAAAAAAAAGAAAAGAAATATTTTTCTGCTTATGTAGGTTCATATGCATGAAACCAAAACCAATTACATAATCAGAAAAATAATTACCCTCTTTATGTGCTGAAAAGAAGCGATTCATCATCGAACGACTGCCGCATTGCTGTACAAACCTATGGCAAAAATGACTGCCCCTCACAAAAAAATACAAGATGTACAAAATGGTATGTTGTGTTTATATTTGTAAATTGGTCCTTCTAGAGCAAATATAACATCAAAAAGGATTTGCAATGTGTATGCTGTTGAAGCAAGGTCGCGGAAACGTCATACTACTTTTTGAGCGATTTTGACGCATTTCGAAAAACACATGATTTGACCCTAATTTCCAGACGATATAACAGGAAACTCATTTGTATTGCCACATGTGGACTTGTCTTATGCCCCCTCAAAGGTGTTATGAGTGTTCATTTGAAAATACCCTCGGGAAAGTGGTTTCCTTAGGGGGGGGTTCCATGGAACCCCCCTCTTAGGCCCCAACGTGAGTGAAAAAAACTTAGGACACTTAATGTGAGAGTCCCACATGCCACTGCAATGGACTTTCTGTCCATTTAAAATAGAAAATTACAAATTGATGTGCAGAGAATTTGAATCTGCAATACTGATTACACCCAATACTAATGGCAAAAAACCAGTTCTGATGATGCAAAAAAGTTAACTTTTTTGTGTTAAGTCGGGGGTTGAAGTCTGTGGGGTGGATCGCAAAATTTTCCTTAAAATAAGGTAGAGGTGCAAAAAAAAAAAAATGGAACATAATTAAAATAGGTGTATGTGTACATTTCAACTCGACTGGCTGGATATTATTTCTTACAGCAAAGGTCAATTTTTAGAGGGTTATGATATTGCTTATTAACAATAAAATATGTGTAATCTTGGACTGGCTAGACTATTAATCTTACAGCACAGGTCAATATGAGGGTTTTCTCTATGATATTGCTTATTAGCAATAATAAAATAGGTTGTAATCATCTTGACTGGCTAGACTATAATCTTACAGCACAGGTCAAATTTCTATGAGGGTATGATATTGATATTAGCAATAAAATAGGTTGTAATCATTCTTGACTGGCTTTACACTTATAATCTTACGCACAGGTCCAAATTATGAGGGTTATGATATGGCTTATTAGCAATAAAAGAGGTGTAATCATCTTGACTGGCTAGACTATAATCTTACAGCACAGGTCAAATTATGAGGGTTATGATATTGCTTTTAGCAGCAATTTAAAATAGGTGTGTAGGTAATCATTTACACTGGCTTAGACTATATCTTAACAGCACAGGTCAAATTATGAGGTTATGATATAATAAAACCCTCATATTTATTTGATAATAAGGCAATTGCTTCTTAGCAATAAAATAGGGTATCATCTTGACGGCTAGACTATAATCATAAGCACAAGGATTCAAATTATGATGGGTTATGATAAATTGCTTCATTAGGCAATATAAATAAGTGCAATCATCTACACTAGCTAGACTATAACCTTACAGCACAGTCAAATTATGAGGGTTATGATATTGCTTATTAAACAATAAAAATGTGTAATCTTGACTGGCTAGACTATAATCTTACAGCACAGGTCAAATTTGAGGTTATGAGATGCTTATTAGCAATAAAATAGGTGTAATCATCTTGAATGGCTAGACTATAATCTTACGACAGGTCAGATTATGGGGTTATGATATTGCTTATTAGTAATCACCTAAGCTATCTCCGCTGTCAATTTGACAATACCACACACATCTGAGGTTATACAGATGGAAGGGTCGGGTACATCCATCAGAATTTCACACCATAGAAAGATGAAAAAGAACAAAAATGCTAACGTATGTGGGCATTCACAGAAATGGCATGAAGTACAGAAATGGGAATAGTGACTTACAATCATTTTTTTGTGCACAAAAAACTATTCCATGCAAGCTGCCAACATACTTGTCTGCATTTTAGGTATGCCCCCTCCTGGCACTAGTTAGGATCCCCCAGATCAAATGAACCGGTGCATAACCTGATAAACCCCAATAAAACTTCATGCAAAAATAATCACCCATTCCGATTTAAAAGAATTAATCTAAACGCCGTAATCTTCCCAACTTTTTGAGAATTCTATTTTCCCCAAAAAGTCCTCTGCACTGAGAATCCCTCAAGTGAACTCTATATTATCTAATTTTAAATTTGTTTTCCACCTGTTTGTAAGCCGACCACATGTTTTAACACAGTTAAGCAGGAACGGTTATGTGTGGTATTTTCCAAGGTGGCAGAGCACGATACAACCAATGCTTATTATCTTTGGGTGCTGTTGTGAACTAAAAACAGTGCTGACTTAGTGGAATGCTCACTTGCGCTGTGAAAGATTGTAAACAAGGTAACAATAAAAGGGGAAGGTTACAATTGCCAAAAAGAGGAGGTATAATGTTCAATTTTGACAGGCATTTCTTCCCAAATACAACTTGCACTGGTTTGTTCACATGAAATTTTTATAGGAGAAAAGTACGTTCATTTGGGTACTTTTTAGTCCTAAAAACAATTAATGTGACAACCAGTGAAAAACTTGTATTGGAAGAATTGCTTGTGGGAACAACACTATACCGTCTCTTATTGGCAAAATGTGTTGTCAAGTTAAATGTTTTAGTTGTCACGATAAACAGACCTGCTAAATGTTCTCATCTTAGGTTGGAATAAATGGAGATTTTTTCTAATTTCTTTCAAAAACGCGTGGATCTTAGGCCATTTGGTTGCTAAAAACAAATCAGGAAAGCTTTTTGGCCCTAGATGAATTTTGAGGTCGGTAAAATGACTTTTAACTTTTGTGTACATGAAATCAATCAGGATATTTTCTATTTCAGGAAAAACCAAACAAAAACGACTATCTTAGTCATTGAGTTTGCTAGAAATTCCTCAAAAGGGCATTATAAATAACAGCTAAACACTTTTCAAGAAAATTAAACAAAGTCATTCTCAATGGCAGAAAAAAAACTATTTTTTTACAATATTCCATTTCAATGAAGCAAGGACAATACACAGAATACCCAAAAAATGACCCAAGCTCTTATGGGTATGGAGTGAAAGACAGTGTATTGTTGTAAGGCCAAGCCTTGATAACATGTCAATACCTGCCAATTGTATTGGAATGTTTTCATACCCAACAAGTGATGCTATTAATAACCTAACAACAGACTATTTGCAAAGTAGCACTTGTACGATGGTGCTATGAAGGGATTGTATGTTTGTACGGTCAAGCCTGTACAACCAGCTACATAACATGCCAGTGCCATGCCAATGCCATGCCAGTGTGTTTTCATTTCAACTGTGATGCTATTATTAACAGACAACAAGGACGTAGGAAGGCAACTTCTGTCGTAAAGCGTGTTTTAGTGCTATGATATTTCAGACCATTAGGTGAAAGTGATTGCAGTGCTTATGAGTGAAATCTTACTCACTATGCAAGGTGGAACATTTCTTTATTGTAGGCAATCGTGAACGTGATTACTTTGAAAACAGGTTTTTATATTGAGGGAAGCAATATACATCTGCTTATGTGCGAGTAATATAAATGTCAATGGTTTGTTTGTGTCAGATTTTGGCAAGGAATATTTAACCACCAAATCCATTGACTTCATGTACAAAACTTAAAAGTCATTTACCAACCTAAAAATTCATCTTAGGCGAAAAAGCTTCCGGATTTGTTTTCAGCAACAAAATGGCCTAAGAATCCAGTGAATCCACTCGTTTTGAAAAATAGATCGTCCTGCCAACCCCTACTCATATATTGATCTTTTATTTTGGGGTGCAGATGGTGACTCATCACTTACGGGATACCAAGAAATGGCATTCCTTTTCTCAAGGACTTCATTTAAAGGGTTTCAATAGTGGAGTTTCTAGTAAACCTCTGTCACTATTTAACCCCCGTCTACCGGACCCATTTTTTGTAACAAAACTCCCCGAGGGAGGGGGGGGGTGCCCCCTGTGATTTCATACGAACAAACCCGATTCCTGTAAAGTTGGTACCACGGATAGCTTAGAGTTTCTTCTTGCCAAATTGGTACGAAATAAGTACCAACATCCCAGTATGACGTCACCCTGACGTCATATGTTGAGGAAAGGTCGAAAATTAATGAAGATAGGGTGGAAAATTGAATTTCGCAATTTAGCGACTTAAACACCCTATTATAGCTCTAAAAGCTCTCATTATATAAAATTAGTCATTTCCCATTAAGTAGAGTAAAAAACTGCATGAAAAATTGCATTTTACCTTAACTTTTTGGCAAAAAATGAATTTTCACTGTGTGTGTCTATGGAAATGGCAGTTTGCTGACATGCAAACTTTTGACTCATTGTGGCATAATGCTAGGCTGTTGGTACTATTTTGGTATCAATGGAAAGAGGAGGAACTAGCTATCTATGGTACCAAAATCAAGTGTCTGTGATGTTCCTGTGTGTGTTCGCATGTTGGTACTTCTCTACCGAAGGGGGGGGTGCGGTGCCCACCCCCCCCCCCCCAATCATCCTTTGGGATCACCCTGTATCTTACTTATCCCCCGTTGGATGTTTGTGTTTTTGGACGAAAAGGAGCGGAACATTCAATTGACAATTACATTAAATAATTTGCACAAACAGGGGGTTTTAAGTTTAGCAAAGCCTGGAAAAAACCTGAGGGGGGGTAACCACCCCCCCTTCGGTAACGAGGATAGACACTACGATTACACAATACAAACACATTGCTAAATGAGGCAGTACTTTAATTCCTAATGCACTCAAAAAATGATGGGGGATTTCCAATTCTTTTGGGTGGATAAGTTTTCCTAGGCTCTACTTATTACAAACTCCACTTGGCCAAACTTGATCAACTGCCTCTGACTTTTTAACAAGGTGGTTCTCGAAACATGTGTCTTGCCCTGTACACTATCCCAAAATGTGTAACAGTGGAAAAATTACACTTCAGAATGTGAGGATGACAGAATTCCCCTTGTAATCCCCCTACAGATTTTCAAAAGAATGCCCCTGTAATTGGGCCCCACATGACCTCTCACACCATGGGTAAGCAACCACATATATTAACCTTGGGCCATTGGTTTTCTTCTTATCAAGTTTGGTTGCAATTGGCTCAATGGTTTGGCAAGAGTACAAATTACAAGAATTTCAAAGAATGCCTCTTAATTGGCTCACATGAACCTCGCACCCAATGGGAGTGCACCTCATTGCCCCGCGCGGAGCGCGGGGCGATAGATGAGGAGTAACTTGACAGACATGAGTTTTTGCTGCATTGAAGCCTGAAGAGCCTTGGTCATAACATTTTTTTCCATGACAAATTTAAAATGATAAACAGTGCTAAAATTATGTAATGGTTGTGATGAACAGGGCCGATAAATATTAAGGCAAACCACAAAATAGTTTTTTTGTAAGTAAAATGATGATACAGTGTGAGATGATTGTATTTTGCAGGTTTTTATACAAATTTATATTGGATCTGGACAAGGTTCTATTTCCCACGTGTTAAGTGGGGTCAAATATCAGGCAAGTTGGGCGACATAGTGCAGCCAGTGACTGGTTATATCATTGCACTATCAGAAATATTGACAATTTCTTGGACAGGCTGACGTCAGTTACGATGGTCGAGTTGATTATTTAGGTACTACAGTAAAAACTTGAACAAAAGTTATAGGTGAACTGAAGGTAAGGTTACGATACCACTATGATACCATCAGTTTTCATAAAAGTCAAATACACATGCATTTTTTGTTTGGAAAATGTTATTATCTCTAATTTGGGCGATTTTCGGATGTTTTAAATATTCTGCCATTGCGGGGGCATACATTGGTGCCCAACACCAACATGTTTCTTGTATGGAGCTTGGGTCAGTGTGTATACTGACCAAGGTTGGTGATCGTAGCATTTGATTTTGGCCGATAAGGGGAATTGATATATATTCAAAGAAGGGGCCCATGTACTCGGACCACAAGACCATCTACCCCAATTTGGAGTAAACCATTATTCAAGCAGCAAGCACTGGAATTTATAGCTTATGCGTTCAGTCATTAAAAAGAAGGCAAGATTTTTTTCATGATCTGAAAAATTGATCCGGCCCTCACTCCAAAGCGGCCAAACGCATGCACGTGACGCTAGACTTTTATGTGGAATTCAAGGAATTGTCCGAACAAAGGGCTATAAAAGGAGTTGAAAGGGTATACCCCTCTACCAAAAAATGTGGGCATGCTTTATTGATGAAATAACATCACCCAAGTTTCCACTTTTTTTTACATTTCCGCGATTTTTTTGATTAATGCCAAATTTCAGAATTCCAGAAATTTCCGGTATTATAGTCTTACATGTCTGTTCTGCCCTTAAAAAAATTACATGCTCCAACCAGGTCCTTGACGTTGCCATTGTGGGTGGGAGTGAGGATAAATTCCAATGTCAAATATATGTGAATGTCTGCTGATTACGTTAATTTTCAACCTTATAGGAACTATTTGACTAAAAAAAACAGACACTTGGGGTTCGAACAGGGCCAGTGATAATTATACCCTGTTAACAGTCCAAACACGTTCTAGTGGTACTAAGCAGTGGCGTAGCTAGTGGGAGGTGGTGTGCCTGGGGCAAGATGTTAAAGTGGTGGCTTTCTTGAGTGCTAGCACGAGCAATAATATGTGGGGTTCAGGGGCCACCTGAGAGCCCTGATAGGGTCCAGGGGGTGGAGCCCCTGAAAATTTTTGGGTTTTAGCATGTTTGAAATCCTTTGCAGAGCATCAGTTAATGATCAAAAACGTTATTTTTATTTTTCTTTGCATAAATTTGTTTTCCAACATCATTTCAGCGCCCCTGAGGTGGCGCCCGGGCACATTCCCCCCTTTCCTTAGGGTAGCCAATGTACTCAATAACACAACAGCAGAGGATCCACAGGGATGGGGAAGGGGTATTAAAAACTCAGAGGCAGAACTAAGTAAAAATACTCAATCAAGAATCTCAAATACCCTATTATCATGCTTATTTTTGGTGTTTTTAATTATAATCCTTGTGGATTCAGAAGTTCCTCAAGTGCACAAAATATCACAGCATCATTTAGAGAGTAATTTACTAAGGTCAGCACAACAAAATTAATAAGTGCATAAAAACACAATTCTGTTGGTGGTGTGATGTTTTTGTGCGATTCTACTGGTTAGAGGCCTAAAAAATAAATGTGTTGGTAAAAAAAATGATGTTTTTAAATTGTGAATTTTGTATTTTGTGCTTATTTGCAAAAAAAGATTTGAGGTCGGCATGTTTTTTTTAAGTAGGGGTCGGTCGGGTTGTACCAAACAACCTTTTTTGGGCCTTAGCTACAAAAACTGATCAAACACATGCACATTGCTAGCTGCAGTGGATTAAAGTCTTGCAATATCCTGGGAAATGATGTATTATTTAAAACGATATTGCATATGAATAAGATGCCTGATTTGAAGCGGAAATTCTTCAAATCATTAAAAATCCTACTTGTTTTCCAATTTGTGGCAAATGGATTAGAAAGTGTTTTAAGATGCTTCATAAAACACTTTCAGGGTCCCTAATTCAATAACCATATGGACCATTATTTACTCAGTACCCGATTTATTGACAACAAAGTAACTTCTTGTTTCTAGGGAGAACAATACTGTCGGGCACATGTCACGCACGCACACATGCACTCACCACATCCATAGTGGTCCAAAAAGGTTTGCACTTTTTTTTGACGCTTAAAAAAATATTTTAAAAGTTGGGTGGACATATCACAAAATTTGTTTGAAGATATTATTGACTACAATATCTTGTTAGAACCCTGGTGAAAATGATGTGAAAAAAAAGGTTAATAACAAAATGGTAGCTTGTGTAGAGAAAACTAGTCAAAAACACTTTGCACACACATAATTCTATGGGGCAATCGTGGACAATAATCAATACCATTGCTTGAAACTGTAGACCTACTCAGTACAAACTACTGACCACCCTTCAGTTTGTGTGAGAGAAGAGAGACTATTAACACATCAAAAACTAACCAAAGATGTTCATTTGACAAAAATAATATAGTTGATATTTCAATTGGAGAAGAAATTGAAATTAAAAGGGGGCTTTCTATGATATAATTCATGATTGCGCCAACCAAGTGCCATAGACTGTGCAAAGTGGGTTTTCACCTTTTTTCTCTAGATGGCGGCCATTTTGTCAATTCAGCTTTGGTTTTCATGCCGTATTCAACCAGTTAAAACAGATATTATGGCTATAAATATTCCTCAAACATTTTGACTCTCCCCACATTTGAGAAATTTGCATAAGAAAAAGGGTAAACTTTTATTTTGACCACTCTGTATACACAACAACACAACACACAGTAATTTGGACAACATATAACCTTGCTCACAGATTGGTTTTATCATAACAGTACATAAATGCATTATGGCATACCTGAGGGACATCAATGCCAGATTGGAACAGACAATTCCTTGAGGTGTGGTATCACCTCCTTGAAAGGCGGCCGAAGGTCTCCCTTGAAACTAAACCCAAAGATTGCGTCCACAACAAAACTGTAGGCTTGGTTGATTAGCGTAGCTGACGGTAGGTGGTTGAGGAACGGGATATCCATGAGTTCACACTGCGTGGTGAGATTTTTAAACAGCTGCTTTTCGTTTCGTTTTGGGTAGTACACTGAAGGAAAATACCCCTGAAATGGAAAACAATCAATGTGTTATTGAAAATAGTTCCAGTCTGATGGTGTAACATCAAGGGACAACATCAGAGCAGTATCGATCAGTTTCTTAAGATTTGATGATGAACACTACTAATAAGGCTGCTCTAAGGATAATCTTGGGTGGACTTCGACTACTTTCTTGCATGGCATCTGAAAAAAAATGCTTAAAAAGGTCTGACAATGCTATAGTTATAGTAAGAAATTGGTGTTCATGATTGTCATGGTAAATTGGTACATTTTCTCAAAGTAAAAGGCATTTGCATTGCAATTTGAGTTAATTTACTCCACACTCATCATATTTCACCTTGATTGGCCCTCTATGAGCCGTACAGACTATAGAGCATCTCGTGGTGGGTGTTTTGATGTGCTGTGCATTTAGTAATTCGTAACTTTAACATTTTCTGTTCACCGTAAGTTTGGTCATTTGGTGATTTGAGCTTGTATTTTGTTATGATATTGTTGTATATCCTCTGTGAGTTTTAAATGTGAAATAAACATGCTCAATGTTGCCATTTTTTCATAGACTTCTGTGTACAAGTGCATGTACAAGTTAGTGGTTTTAACCTAGACAAGAGCGTGGCCTAGCGGTTAGGGTGTTTGCCTGTGGCGCAAATTTACCAAAAATTCCCGGATTCGAATCCCGGTGGGGTCACTTGCTGGATTTATTCGGGTAGTACTACTACTCAGTTCTGGGTTTAATCTGTATACCAGCTGTTAATTAAATACAGAATACCACTCTCCTCCATGGTTCACTTGGAATTGGGCAAATGGATCATGAAAGCATCCCATCCTTTTGGAGGGGTCGAAGAATCACAACTGTACATGCACATCACAGCCAGTGTCGAATAAGAGTAGGGTGAAAACCCCTGACTGTTCCCAATCTGCCCCAGCCTCAAAAGCGGGCCATGTTAGGAGCGTCCGTATCATGGATACACGCGGCCCTGGATCAGCTTACTCAGTTGAATAAATCCTGACACCACCACAAGCCATTACCAGTGACTTGTGGACATGCTAAGAATAAGAAGACCTAGAGAAGCTGGTCTATAGTTAGGAGTAATGTTTGTCACTGAATGGAAAGTTTATTTTGAGCAAAAATTACACAAAGTTAAAGAGATGGTTTAAAAGAAGAATACCCTGACTGAACCCCCTATGGGTACTACATGGTTAGAAATCTTTGTAACTTAACATGCACTGTTAATATATGCTGCAATTTTACAGTTTGTTTTGTCAAATGGACATTTTTGTCAATTTGTTTTAAAGCCTGAAAGTTCACTGGGCAAACATACAAATACACCCTTCAGTTCAATAACATAAGAAAATATTATTTAAAAGTCTCTAAAATTGACTGTCCAGGCTGCCTGCCAGTAGGAAATCGTAAATATACAAACGGTATCAAATCATATTTAATGATATTTTGCTCTTGCTGTTTTGTCAACGTTTACTGCAAAGTATAATTGTGCCTTGGTCCAGTGTAAATTTTACATTGAAAGTACTCTGTTTTTAATATCTGCTTTTATAAGAGAAGGAAATTCTGTGAAATTAACAGTATTTCACAATCACCCATGCAAATTTACAGTGACTTCTAACAGTGCACAGAGCACATGTGGTTCAGTGGATAAAGCGCCGACTCCTTCGCCAAAGGTTGCGAGTTCGAGCCCTGCCCAGGTGTTGCACCCTTGAGCAAGGTGCTTTACCTCAATTACTCCTCTCTAAGGTGTAAAATGGGTACTGGCATCATTCTATGTAGCGAAAGTAACAGACTCGCTGTAGAGGAGGTGTAGTGATCCCTCTACATCAACAGTTATATGATGGAATCTGGGCCAATTGCTTAGAAAGAGAGATGGGAACTCTGTTCCTATGTACACAGGTCCGTCCCCTTTACCTTTAACTTCTGATAGTGTATTGGTTGATTTGGTTGGTTATTCATCGGGATGATGTAATTTAGCCAATCATACACTTGGTAAAAAAAGGAAAAACTTTAAAGGTGAATTCAAATATATAGAAGGTTTATTTTGATTGGTTATACAAAGTTGTAATGAGCCAATCAGAGATACTGTAAGAATGGTGGTAGTTTTCAGGTGGTTGAAGGACCGTGTCTGTTATTTAGAATAACTCAAATTTCCTTCATATTTTTAAAGGAAATAACCAAGTTATTTGCAGAAAAGACAATGGAAACATTGGTGAATGAAAGCTATTGAACTGTGGCAAGGGAATTGAGATTTTACAAGCTCATAGTGTCTTACCCTCCTTTTTGGTCTTTTGTTTAAATTTGTATATACTATAAATGTCAATTGTCACAGGTCTCAAGGCATATGGCATGCTTACAGATTTTTAATACAAATCATTCAGGGGTCAAAACAAGGCAGTCTCTAACAGATCTCAAAATACTTCTTGTATTAGAAGGTTGGCTTGATCTCAATCAGACCTTGTCAGAAGAACCACTGACACAAATCTCATACAAGGTGGTCAGAGATTTGGATCAAATGTCAGAAAGGCCACACACATATGGTGTACTCAGGTCAGGGTCAAAGGTCACATAGACTCATTAAGGGGGCATTATTTGAAAATCTATAAAACGTTTCATCTGCCAGATTTGATGGGGTGATGTAACTTAAAGGTGCAACGAGAGATTTTGGGGCACCCATATATTGTAT
>JAMKCH010036625.1:0-118801 GCA_023653785.1 Ophioderma brevispina | reverse complement strand
CCCGTTTTTGTCGATAAACCAGATTTTCGATAGGCAAATTTTCTTTTGAAAAAATTGTTTCGGCCTGATGCCTGTTTTTCGGCCCTGTATGCTAATTGTGATACACCAGTTTTTTCGATCAGGGGAAAAATAGGTTAGCGATTGGAAAGCTAAGTATTTTTTAGTAACTTAGTTTATCGGGCCGAAAAAATTGCTTTGGTGAAAAGCCTATTTTATCTGTGAAAATTTTTATCTATTTTATCGTCTAACAACTACAATCTCGGCCGAAAAGTGTTGGAACACTTGTAATTGGCCTACTTCAAAATGCCCCCCTCTTCCCCTGTACAATGTTGAATCCTGAATTTTGTTTTGCCACCCTACAAGAACCAACATTGATTGGTGGTGATAGGGAGGGGTGCAATGGATCGAGAATGCTCCAAGCCTCCCAACCCAGAAAAAGTTGACATGATTTCTATTATTATTGGATATTCTGAGGTTGATAACAGAAAACCGCCCAGCCTAGATCAAATATTCGGGCGAGTCGAAGACTTGGCTTCTCACGCTTCAACATTTGCTGCCAAGGAAAGTCAACATTTCCGCAACATTTTAGAAAAACTGATGTGCGGTAGCTCTCGATTTCTCGCATGCACGGCAATGTGTAAACATCAATCTATCGTTTTTGAACGGTATAGTACTATTCAGTGTCTACAGCAGCGACGATGAATTTATCAAAATAGTATTTAAGTCAAAATCCTCAATTCCATGACTAATCTTGACTTTGGCAAGTAAGGTTTGACGATTGGATTTGACTTCAAGGACATTTTAGAAGGTTTTTAGCCACATGTCTCTGGAAAATGTCGGCACTTTCCACAGAGGGGGGGGGGCGAGTTTCCACAGGGGTAGAATTTTAAATAATGGCCAATCGCGTTTATCATGGTTTAGTACTAGCTCAAATGTTCATGTAGTACAAGATAAATAAAAATTCCTTTAAAAAGGAAAGGGCGAAGTCAAGGGTAAATATCCATGTAAAAGGTATGTGAAGGAATTAGTAAGATGACATTTTGTGGGAGTTTTTGCAATTGACTTATGTGATATTGGACACACTCGCCGAGGCATACGTGAATTTGTACCAAAGAGTAAATAGGGGCTTCATATCCCTTCTTACATTTAACAAATTTTAAAGGAAAAAAATGGACAATCAAATACAACACCTTCTTCGGGAAACAATTAAGACCACTATCAGTGATTTATCCAAAAGAGTCAAATCATTTGGAAATTTCAGGAATACTTTAAAAGTGAAAACATAAGCCTTAGATTTCCATAACTTACTTTCCAACTGAAGAATTGACAGAACGTAAGAAACGGCAGCTTCAAAATCAAAGATACGATTCTCCATTGACTTACGTGCTGAAGTTAGTGTCCGTTCGGACCCTATGACTAAAATATTGATTTTGTCCTTATTAGGTTTGCTTCTGTTCTATCATTTTGTAGGATTTGATAGGATACCTATACTGGTTACAGACATGCAAAATTTTTTTTAAAAAAACAGTTGATTTTCTTATGATTTTTTTCGATTATTCTGATTTAGCAATCATTCTGATACGTGTCTTTCACGCATTGACACTTAGACTCACCAGCAGAACTGAAGAAGCAATTCCATATTTTGCATGCCGACGGACGTAAAGCATATGACCGGATTAGGCACACGTACCAACGTGATCACTAACATTTTGTTTTAAATATTATAAAGCCCTTTAAAAAAGAATCTAGGAACTCGTCCCAAAATGTAAGCTCCCCTTTCAGCCAACATGTCACCCAATGACTTCATATTATTTTCGTAATTTTCCTGTGTCCACAAACCCCTTAAATTTTTCATTTTTTTTCTCAAAAATGTACCCACGCCATTGCACGAATTTCAATTCATATACAAACTTAAGAAGACATTCGTTACTTCGTGCAGATATTTACTCGAATATCACATCTTATTAAGAAGTTGTGCAATATAACTCTTCTATACACTATATGAGATCTGAATTCAATGGTCACACACACATAGGTAAAAGGTCACGCAGGGGTAAATGCATTAGACTACTATAAAAATAAGATGTCTGTCCACCTGCGTTTTGATGTTTTTTGGCATGCAGGTAGAAAACAAGCCTAGGTTTATTATCAGGTTTCAGGGTGACCCCAAAAATCAAGTCACAAGTCATCTAGATGTCATTTGCGTAAAAATGCCGTATAACCACAAATTTTAGGCAAAAGGACCGCTAACCTGAGCCATGACAAGTAACAACAAACTGGTGACCACATAGTTACATTCTCCAATTAACTGCAGATCATTTTTGAAACCATAAACAACTGCCTCACCGTCTGTAAATAATTGGCATAAGTAATGCCTTTTTCAAACCATGTCTAAAGTAATAGTAGAATGTTGTGATAGTAGGTCGAAATTTCGTATTTTCATCATATATCAACATACTACGCATGCATCAAAAAATTAAGAACCTAATTATTAAAGGTTGCTGACCCAATCAAAATCGGCCTTTCAGGTTTCCTCTATGCCTCCCTTACATAAAAGCATTAAATCAATAACGGTTTGAATAGTGAAAGATTTTGAAAACGTTTTTATTCATAACATCAAAATGAAAACATTCTTAAATGGACATACGTGATCCACAGCATAGTCCGCTTATTTACCTCAAAGAAATAGGGATTTTTATTCATCTGAACCGTTGGCTCAAGTATTACAAATAAAGCAATATATCAGCTTACATACCATTTACATGGATATTTCCTCTTGACCCGCCCTTTCCTTTTTAAAGGAATTTTTATTTATTATTGATATTATTGATATCGCCCACGACTTGCTGCATGTGGTGCCAAACGTTTAAGCATCCGTTGATTCAATGCACTAATAACGATTAAAGACACTGTTAACCAGCAAATGCACTGTAAAATTTCTCAGGAACCTTCGCTAATATTGCCCTGTATTTCTACTCTTTTGAACATCAATATCTTTTTGTAAATGTACGTTCAGGTTTTCGCTGGGCCTAACTTATTGAGTACATATCCATATGCCGTAAAATTGCGCAACATTTCATAAACTATCACACATGTAGATTTTAGAGGATATAAACGGCACTAATATTTTCTGCAACACTGCTATTTGAAAAGTAGGTCAAAACCCAAGCGAATAGAGCGCGTATTCCGTAGGCTACCCTCGCCCAAAAAATTGCGCAACATTTCATAAACTATCACACATGTAGATTTTAGAGGATATAAACGGCACGAATATTTCTGCAACATTGCTATTTGAAAAGTAGGTCAAAACCCAAGCGAATAGAGCGGGTAGCCCGTAGGCTACCCTCGCCCAAAAAGTCTATGGTGACATGTCTGTAAAATGCATCGTTATGGAGATATACAGCAAAATAGGCTAAAGGTCAAATGTTTATTCAGCGAAGGTCAAGGTCTTATACTGGTTTGATTGAGTTTAAAAGTATCTTTAAAAATTGATAAAATTACATTGATTTAAAGTATGTTGGGTATATTTGCCCTCTTGGCATCTTCTCGTGGTTACAGGGAGGGGGCACTTTCCCCACACACCTCAATGGGGGCCAAAATTCCAGATGCTACAAGTGTAGGTATATGTAAGAACGCCATCATATAATTATGGGCGAACTCACCAGGGGTGTAGGACATGCCAACTTAACAGCAACAGTGAATTGAAATCGTCATCAACATCCGGTGTAACCCGAGTGCAAGTCGTTTTCAAAGACTTGAGGGGAGAGTACACCCTGAGTCACCTTGAAGTGCCATTTTAAGACTATTTCTTAAATTAAAGAGCACATTTTGCTCTTCAAATACTTTTTATCCCATTCAAATCGGACATTCGGTTCGAAAGTTATCGTCAATTCTAGTTCGCCGACTGATTCAAAAGCTTGCCTCAAAACAATAAAATACAAAAGAAATGTAGTGCGCAATTTTTGTTTGTTTTTTATTGTTTTTCACCCAGCTATTTTATCATTTTTCCTTTTTAAATTCCGTAACTTCTCTATGGAATATAGCTTAAAGTCTGCAAGTGTTCATTTTTTTTTTAAATTATGTACTTTCTAAATCTGCTCTCAAATTGCATTTTAGTATATAAAATAATTGCATATATGCAATTAAGTTGTTTTCTAGACCATAAAAGCCGATATTCTGAATGCGCTGTTTTACAAGTTTCCTCGGGGTTTTTCTCAGCACGAAAGTGCTAGAAAGCTCAAACTTTCAGTGTTTAAAATCACTAGCGGTTGCCGCGCGCTTCGCGCCGGGCAACCGCTAGCTGATTTGAATGGGAGCTGTCACTAGAACGAGTTGACACTCTTCCATGACGCAAATCGTAAAGAACATATTATCTGGAATTTTCTCCAAGCCTCGTTATTTGCCTTTGATATGCCTTAAATGTGTTATGTTCAATAGCTGTCAACAGAGCTATGAAGCCAGGGAACATTTAATACGCCAATTAAATGTGCACCAATGAACTCGCACGCACTCCAAAGACCCCCCCCCCCCTCCCAGTTGGGTAGCTGTGGTCGGAGGAAAGGTGCTTCTCAGTGACGTAGCTAATACTGGGGAAGGGGAAGCCCTCTTGAGAAAGTTGAGGCAAAGCGGAAGTTTTGATTGTAAATCATGAAAAATCAGTCGTTTTTGACGCTGTCCCGATCGGGATGAATTTCCTCTGACGGGATATCTTCCCTTAACTGCGCCTTGCCCTTGCCACGTATATGGGTTCGTGTCCATCCTCTAAGGCGCTGAAAGGCGCCATCCCCCATGGCTAGCCAGGTTGGGGGCAAAGGGGGGGGGGCAGATGCCCACTCTTAAAACTTTTTTGAGGGGAACTTTCATAAAACACGGAATTATGTTAAATCAGCCCTTTTTCGGATTATTTTTCTCTGCGACCGGGAAATTTTGCTTTTTTTTTAATTTTTTAGTTTTAATAAATTTTACCGGGAAATTGTCCCCTTGGAACCACCGGGGCTGGCTAGGCGCCTGCAGCTCCCATAGATAATCTACGGGATTCTTCGCTATTAAAAACATGTGCAAGGGGTAAGCGGGGGGGGGGGGGGGCGGGGCGGGTTAGTGATTGATGCGTATTTGTAGGCTGGTAATAAACACCCAGTACTCATTGTCACTCACTGACTATTTTTGAACCATCGCCATCCAAAGACTCCCAATTTTGGAACCATTTTGAAATCTTTCACCCAAAGACCTACTTTAGAAAATGTTGCCAGCAAAAAAAAAAATCACCCTTATTTATGGGCAATTGTCTGGTCTATCACCCAAGAACCCGTTTTGCACATCACATTCTTTATCACCGAAGCCCCTAGCTTTGAAAGCACGGTTTTTAAGACCACCAGCCTTATTTTAAACCCTTATTTTCATACGGCGGTGTTGCCGATCGATCGGAGGTAAAAATTCAATTTTTAGTGCGCTTTGTGCAAAATCTAACGAACAATATAATTGTTTTAATATTCCAGAATGAAATTGCAACGTTAAACTAGTGCAAATTCTTGCTCGTCCGGGCACAGAGCTACAGATTTGGCATTCTGTATAGGCCTACCTTTGCTCCGATCCGACCCTAGTGCCAATCTGCATGTTCCGATTCTGTTCTCTGGGACAGGGCGGCGCCATGCATACTTCTGTTTGTGGAAGGGGGTGGTTCGGGGTAGGGGGTGGGGAAAGAAGTACGGAAGAAGTTCATATTTTGGGAGAAACCCAAATTTTGCAGATTGTTAACCAGTTTAGTCCCAATTTGCTGTTTTTTGCCAAAATTTTGTGATTTGTGGCTCCCAAATCAACGCTATTGCTAAAGATCTATTAGTTTTTTGCTGCGGGGGGGGGGGGAGGGGGCGGGAATGTTTGGCGGGGTGATAATGGGAAAACGAAAGAAAAAAAATGCGGGAAGTGCACACACCCGCCCCATGCTCACCTGGCACCGCCGAACTGGGTTGCTGCCATTCTGCATGTTCGGGATCTGTTCCCTGCAGTGGCCGGCGCGAATACTTCTTTTCGGGGGGGGGGGGGGATTTCGGGGAAGGGAGGGGAAGAGTTTAAATTTTTGAGAAAACTCAAAAAAATTTTGCAGATTTGAACCAAAATTTTGGCCCCAATTGCGTTTTTGCCAAATTTGGTGATTTTTGGCACCCAAATCACTGATTTTTGCAAAAGATCCGTTATTTTTCGGGAGGGGGATGAACGGTTCTGGCCGGGAGGAACATGCTCACCCGGCACCGCCACTGTCTGGGAGAAACATCCCTAGCGATACCAATGGACCAAGTTGTAAGGGAGTTAATAAAAATGTATTTGGTTCGGGTTTGGGCTTGACCACACTGCTGAAAAATTACCTTGTCAGCAATAATTTTTTTGATCGTAATGGTCATTTTTAGTAAATGACAAATTACATTTCAAACAAAATGGCAAATATGCATTCCTAATTTGTCATTTTAAAAAAAGAAAAAACCTAAAAAATTAAAAAAAAACTATAAATTTCAAATTTGTCATACACTAAACTTTGTAAGTTGTAATGCACTATAAATGACAAATTAGAAAAGACAATTTGGTATTCATAAATTGTCATGCAAATTTAAAAAGTGAAATTTTATCAACCATGAGAAGATCTGTGATGATAGAAATCATTTGAAAAGTGGAATATTGTTAATTGAACAATTATGAAAACATTTTTAGCTTCTTTTTTAAATGATCAAAATTCAATTGCATGGACAATTTTTAATGTCAAAAATAAGACCTTTTAGTGACAAATTATAATGTTTTCAGTGCAGGGCAAAGATAAAAATATCATTCAAACATAAACGCACGATTGTTGTGAAACACCTTTGTTGAACGGGAGCTTTTGAATGACCCATAAAAGTATGTCATGTCTGATGAACCTAGTTTTAAATTCCGTGTTTGACAACTACATTTACTGTATAATAAGTCATGCATGACTTTAATCGATTTTATTTTTCTTATTTACTACAACAAAAATAATTCACTTTTTTACCCAATTTGCCGGCCAATTTGGCCCTTTCGTGAGCCGGCACTTTTGGTATGTACGTGTCTGGGGGTACGTGTAAAGTGTCGAAATGCTATATCAACAACGGGCACATATATATAAAAATATATATTTTTATTGGTTGTACGAATACCAATTTTAAGGTAGGGACATTATCAAACATCCTCTGCAAAATCCGTTGAGTAGCCTTCACCACACTAATACAACCCGGTGGACATTGAAACTGGCATAAAAATGAAAATGCAAACACGAGGGGCTTATCCTTGGCTAGGAAGATTTGCGGGATTGGTTGATGGGGAGGGCCCACCGCCAAGGCACAGAGTGGGGGAGGCAGTGGCGGGCAGGCAGATGGTCAGAAGAAAATGACGGGAAGAGAAAGAAAAAAACACGGGGGAATTTTTTTGGCACAATTCAGCGATTTGGGGCAAAAATCACCAAATTTGCGGGTAATGTCAGCGATTTCGGGCCAAATTAAATTTTATTAAAAAATCTTCAAATAAAAAAAACACCATTGCTATACAAAATTGACATGAAAAATTCTATCAAATTAAATCTTTATATTATAATTAAATCGGGCCATCCCCATTTAATTCCATGCAACTGCGCGTGTTGTAAACAAGACCTGCTTTTCGAGCTAATAGTATTGCTAAGTTATTACTTAGGCCTAAACTGTTTATATGTCATTGGCATTCGACCTCCACATCCGTTCTTGTGCATTGCAGTTACAAAACATTACAAGGACGCGCCGAGTGTCCATTCAGTTCTTTTATTCATAAAGAGTCAGGCGGCAGGTCACCAATTAGTTCTTCCAAAAATACGTAAGAACATGATGCTAATAATGTGAATACAAAAAAGAGTTTAAAACGTATTATTCAACTGCTCTATGAGTATTCTTTATCCTTTATTTTTTGTTGTTTCCAAAAAATAAATACTTTAGAATATAAATATCAAAGATGTCAAACTCGCCTACGCGATCACGAATTTAAAGCGATGAAAAAAAAGGTCACAATTTTTTCGTCCAAATAACACGTTGATGATCCTTATTAAAGTTTTTCATGAATTATTAAAAATACGTGAGTATAAATCAATCTGAATGTTTTCCAGTAGGCCTTAATATTGTTCTCTGTTATCACGAGAAATAAATCATTTTAACATAAAAATAGTACAAGGTCAAACTCGAAGGACCATGGGTTATTAAGCCACGAACATAGATGACAACTCGTACCATAGAAACGGTACCTCAAGTTGACGTATTTACTCTTTGTCAAACCACGGAATTCATACGCATCTACTACTGTTTACAAACATATTAGCTAGTGGACAAAACGTTTATTTGCAATTCAAGGAAATCATAATCATCATCAGCAGTTTGAATACATAACCCCCGAGCAATCGAGAGAACGATGGGAAGGGTATTACTTGAAAGACGGTACACATTCAAACATGGCGACTCCTGTGTCAAAATGCAGCCTCCATGGAAAAAACTGGCGAAGGTTAGATCTTTATAGTTAGGACTAGCGGTGCCGCGCTTCGCGCGGGAAACCGCCTAGTGCTTTGAATGGCGCGGTCACGATAACCGGTGGACCCTTCTTCTATAATGCAAAACTTCAAAGACATTACAATATTCTCCAACTTTTTCATTATTTATTTGCCTAGGTAGGTCTCAAAGTGTTTGTAAGTCAAGAGCTGTCGAGTTTTAGGTCCCTATCTCAACATGAGGCTTTGAAGCCATGTGAACTTTATCTGCCAAAAAATTATTGCAAGCCAAGGAACTCGATGCACTCCCAAAGAACCACCAGTGTTGTATCTAGGGTCGGAGGATAAGGGCAACTCAACGGTGTTCAAAAAGGGCAAATCAGGAGGAAGATCCTCTTGGAAGAAAGTCGAAGTCCGGTACAATCAGGACTTTTGGGGAAATCATGAAAAATCAGTCGGGCCGAATTTTCCCCTGACCGGGGATGATTTCCCATGAACCGTTTTTCTCACTAGAACTGCGGCTACGCCCACTGGGCCATATCTTTAAGGGCGCCGAGAGGCCAGCACGATCGGCCCCTAGATGGGATTTTTGCTTAAAGCCAAGGCAGGTTTTACACAGGGGGAGGGGGTTGGTGTTCCCATTAGTGACGTTTTAGGCAATTTATTATGGTTGTTTTCACCAAGCATCCTTGTCACCCAATGGCCCTGTCTTTTTGGGGAAAAAATTTACCATAATCCGACAATTTGAAAATCTTTAAACCCAAAGAACTATACTTTTTAGAAAATGTTGCAAATTTTTTCACCCAAAGACCCTCTTTTAAAAAAAAAAAAATAGCAAATTTCCAAGATGGGAGTGCCCCCACCCCCGGGATATTGTGCCCGGAAGGAGGAAGAATTTGCACAGGAGCTAGAGAGCATCAGTGCAATTCTGTAAGTCTACCCTTGCTACTGGTGCCATTCTGCATGTTGTGTTCCTCTGGCAGTAGCGACACCGGCACAGACTTCTTGAGGGGGGGGGGGGTGCCTATTTCGTTCGTACAAATCATGTTTCACTATGCTCAAGCTGCTTCAAAAATGTGCTAAGTCAAGAGCTATCATGATTTTTCTCCCAAATTAGCTATAATGAAGACCAGGAGAAAATTTCTGCCAGATGAGCCAGCCAAAGAACTCCCACACCCCCAAAGACCCCTCAGTTACGTAGCTGGGGTGGGTAGGAGGAAAGGGTCCACGAAGTGACTTATTCAACAATCAGGAATTTTGATGGAATCATCAAAAATCAGTCGGGACGAATTTTCCCCTGAGGGTGATTTCCCCCGAAACGTTTTTTCTCCCAAGAAATGCTGCTACGCACTGGGCCATCTCAAGGCCCCGAGAGGCCAGCACCTAAAGGGGGACCCTAGATGGGATTTTGCTACAGTCCAAGGGTTACACCGGGGTGAGGGGGGTTCCAATTTAGTTGACGTTTCTTAGGCATATTATGGTTGTTTTCACCAGCATCATTGTCACCCAATGGCCTGTATTATTGAAAATTTAAATCATAATCCCAAAGGGCTCCCATTTTTGTCGACAATTTTGTAATCTTCACCCCAAGGACACACCTATACTTTTTGAAAATGATGCCAAATTTTCACCCAAAGACCCTCTTAAAAGAAATAGCAAATTTCCAAGAGGGGTGTTGCCACCGGGATATTGTGACCGCAAGGAGCAAGAATGTGCGCAGAGCTAGGAGACACAGTGCATTCTGTAAGTTACCCTTGCTCCTGGTGCCATTCTGCATGTTCGGTTCCTCTGGCAGTGGCGACCCCGGCACCAGGACTTCTTGTCGGGGGGGGGGGGTGTGCCTTTTCTTTGTTACCCAGTTCACGTTGCACTATGCAAGGCTGTTTCAAAAAAATGTGTTAAGTCAAGAGCTATCATGATTTTTATACAAAATTAGCTTAATGAGCCAGGAAAAATTACTGCCAATGAGGCCAGCCCAAAGAAAATCCACTCCCGAAGACCCCCTCAGTTACGTAGCTGGGGTCGGAGGAAAGGTCCACGAAGTGAAGTAGTCAATCGTGTGGAATACGGGGGGGGGGGCCTTGGAAGAAATTTGGGCAAAAATCAGGAAATTTTGAGGGCAAAAAAGAGCCGTTTTTGGACGCTACGTGCCCTCCAATCAGAGAATTTTATTTGACCGAGCTGATTTCCCCCTGACCGCGCTTTTGCGAACCGCAATGCTCCTTATAGATGTAACTGGGCTACGTGCCCTGTGCGCCGCCTTTAAGGGGGGAAGCGGCCCATTATTTATTGGCAAATAGGCTGCAATAATTCAAACAACCACACTGTAATGAGATAATATGATAGGTCTAAGTAAAGAGATGACTACTATTTGCTTGAGGCAAGGCCGTACGCATGATTGTTTTTGTGGGGGGGCGAGGGGGGACCTCGGAAAAAAGTGGACTTTTTGGTAAAGGGGATTCAACCCCCATGGCCCTTTTGAACATCTCATCACCAAAAAAAGGGTTTTTTGTCAAATTTCTCCAATATTCTCAATCTGAAGCCAAAATTTTCAAAAAAAAAATGGCAAAAGTTTCCAAAATTTCCAAGAAAAATGGCAAAAATTGTCAATACGTTAAATCTCTTGCATGGTAAAGCTTGGGCGTTTTTCGGGCAAAATCACTATGGGCCCTACTAAGTACAGGACTCAGATTATCACGACTTCGTCCTACCCAACCAAATTGAGACCACGCAATTATCGATTCTTATGTCATATTCTATTAACCCAAGATTGAAAATCACTATTAAAACTTGGGATGAAGGGAAAGTTTAAAAAGTCGAAATCGGTGTGTAATTCACCTTGTAAAAACTCGAGTCATGTTGCAAAAATCAGAACATAGGCCTAATGCCTAAAATACATGGGTGATTTCTCTTTTTAAAAATGCTGTGGTTTTATCTAGTGTATTTTATTTTGTCTTCTATATATTTTTGAGTAAAATATGACAAATGAAACTCCATTTTTACATTCTACATGAGCTGTATTGGCAGATGATAGGCATGGCTATACGATACGTCGTGTTTTAGATGTCCGCCCCGTCCAAGATTTTCGAGTCTTGCTGGAAAGAAATACGATTCCCTGGAACTTTCTAATCATTTTTTACCAGTATTTGTGCTGTTGTAAATTGCACTGTAATATTTACCGTGTTTGTGAGAGTAACCACTTTAGGACTAATTGCGCAATTTTATACACCGCATTTCAAGTTGCATGTCACCCTTGTAAAAACAATCGAGTAACAATTTCAGTTGCAATAATATTGCAAAAACCTGAAAAAAATAATAAAATAACCATAAGATGCTTTTTTTTTTATCCTGTGGTTGTTTCGGTTAGTTGTCTTTATTTTGCGGATATGTGAGAAAAATGACCAAATGAAAGTCTTGGTCCAATAGACCAGTTAAAATCCCACGGCACTTGTGTGTGCCTACGAAGCCATTCCTGCGCATCGTTATGCCCATAGTATTACAACTCTAACAGATACAATTTGCTCAGTGTGTAACAGCCAGGCCGAGTTAGTTCAAGATACCAGGCCCTCATATTTACAAACATTGCTGTAACTGGTCTGTACCCGGGTGGTCTGTACACAATACATGAGCCGATAATGACAGATAGGATTTATAAATTTATTACTTTGTTTTGGCTTACTGGACTTCAGCGATGTTTGTATTTTAATCAAGGACTTTGATGTAACATATGACCAATTGAAATTGAATTTGCCGTAACACAGTTAATCGTTGAATGTTTGGCGCCCAATATTTGATTTGTAGTAATTAGTGTATACCAGTGCCACCATGTTCGGACTTAGATGGTACCTTGCCGATCATAGAGCTTTGAAGATAGTTAGAAATCGATGGTTATATACGTGCAAAAGTGTTAGAGGGCACCAGCGACTATCAGCGAGGTCCAAACTTACAGAACCGAATAAGACGTCGCAACGAAAGGTCACCGATTATTGCGTCAAAATAATACGTAATGAGCATTATGAACATTTAATGATTAAATACATAGTATAAATCAATCTTAATTTTGTATAGGTCTCCATGTGGTTCTGTTTTATCACCAAGAAATAAATTATTTTACATAGCATTATCAAAGAGGTCAAACTCACTGGAGAAATGTCATATTTTAAGACACGAACATGAATAAGAACTACGTACCCGGGACGAAGTACCCCCATTTAATTAAATTACGTATTTACTTTTCTCACCCCAGCGTTAGGGGAATTCAATACGCATTATTAACTACTGTTTCCAACACATTTTGTGTGCACAATTTCATGAAAATTTATCATCTATCAAGCAGTCTTTGAACATGTTGAATACATAAACCCCAAGCAATCGCAAGACACGATGGGAAGGGGGTCACCTGAATCAGACGGTAAACGTTCCAACATGGCGGTCAACATGGGCCGCCCGCGGGATCAACATGGCCAGCCTCCAGGGGAAAAACAACATGGCGAAATTCGATCTTTATATTATCGATTAACATTCTTTAGAGTGCGCTACCGAGCCCTTTTTTTGACTGTGTACTATTATTGAAAAAAAATAATATTTAAAATTCAAAACTCTCCAAACATATTATAAAATTAACACAAATTGATATTTGATGCATAAATTGTGATTATACATTACAAAATCTCCAGAAAAGGGCTCTGGAGCCACTGCAGTATCTATGACCACCATAGCCAAAATTCACACCCCCTACTACTTTGGTTACGGAGAAAACCTGGGATTCCATGTACCGCCCAATCACCAAGATGGCCTCCCATTATTATGCGAATTAGGTGACCTTTGACCCTTGACCTTTTATAGTTTTCGCATATTCTTCACCCAGGTACTAATGCCCCACATGGGAATCAAATAGGATGCAAACTGTCCCCTTAACGGTAGGAAGGCGCTCGTACACATATCGAACGATTACAAAACCTTGACTAAAGGCTAGTATCTGGCCACGAATATATAAAGTCTAATGCCCGCTATTGGAAAATTAACACTGTTTTGGCACGGGATTTCATGATGATTCCTTTGGGGAACTAACGCTTGGGACCTATTTTTCTTGCGTTCTGTCCCATTGAAAAATACCGTATTTTGCATAATCTTTGATAAAAAAAATAAATATCAATCAACAATTAGATCCCCTAGAAAAGTAATGCTCTTTCTATTAAACGTTTCTAATTTGCCAATTCAGTTCAGGGGAGTCGCGTTTTTACGTACAAACCGTTATCATGCGTAGGATGTAAATGTCTTTTCCTCCACTGAAAAAAATGGCAGCTTTTTTACCTATCAAAAAAGTTAATATCGTATCGTGGACAATTTTAATCCCCTACAGAAAGTTATTTCAAGAAGGTCTCCTTCATGTAAACATTAAATATGTTTTTAATTCAGCACTCCATCAGAGCGTCGCGTTTCATATACATGTAAAATATTTTACAATTCGCCTTTTTTCCTACAAAACCAAATTCCTAAAAATCATTGGAAATTTTTATACAGCTGTATATTGTTGAAAAAATAGAGATTTGGGATTCCAAAGGGTCCCAAACGATGAAAAGAATCATATGAATGCTTTCTAATTTAACACATATAGAGAACTTCATTACTTGTGGACTACCCCTTAAATATTTAAAATGGTCCTTTATTTAACCTTTTTAAAAAAAATTTTATACATTATATTAATTATTCTATCTTAGTGTTTAAAGACATTTCTGCAATTATAATTCTGTGTTGGGTATTAGTTGGCCCTTATTTTACAATATTTATGAAATATTTCTACAAATTCTGCACTTTTATGACCACCCCGCCCCCCCCCCCCCCAATTCAATGTTGAATCCTGAAATCTTGTTTTCATGGATAAGAATCCAACATTGAGTGGTGGGGGGAGGGGAGGTGGGTAGACATATATATACAACGTTGTTGAACTGTTGAAGAACATTTAGTTCGCCAGGTATGGTCATGGGTGATTCAATTATCTTCTTTTCCCTTTGAGTTCTAGTGCACGGATTATGGGATACAAAAACAATTTCAACCATCAAACATTACTCTAGTCGATCTAAGTGATTGAGCTAACAAACGGGGTTGATAGAACAACTTCATTTGTAAATACTCAAAATTTAAAGGCAAATTCCTTATTTGATCTTTTGTAATATAATACGTTTACATTACTGTCAATAAATTATATGACTCATACAGATGTAATGAGACCCAAATCCAAGCCATCTCTAACTCAGGGTCCAAGCATTTTCTGTTCAAAGCATTTCTGTTCAGGTACCAGGATCAAAATATTAAAAATGAATATTTAAGTCCAACCGAGAACTAGCAATGATATTATTATTATCCATCTCAATAATTTTCGTGATCAGGTAGTGCCAATAAAACATCGGTAGAACCCTAATGATGCGTTTTTAAATTGCGTTTCGTTTTACCCCGCGTTCCTTAGAGTCAACCCTTTAATGAAGTTCATTTGACCAATTACCCCGCTTCCTAATGTAAACCTTTTATTTTTATTTTTTTACTTTCTTTAATTCCAATTGAAATTTTATTTTAGCCCAAATCTTCAATCCATAAATTGTAAGTAAACTCACGTTCATTCATTCATAACTGATGATTCAATTAGGGGAAGACAGAACTGCTTAAAGTTTTCAAAAAAAAGGAAGGCTTCAGGAAAAAACAAAGTCACCCACCGGGGCTCGGACCCTTGGTTTCCTATCCTCTGTATCCAGAAACACTGTCCTTCCCCGCTGAACCATGTGAGAGACGACTGTTTCGTGTTTTGTGTCAATCTGTATTTTATTATAGACATACATGAGTGATATTACCCTCTATGAACGGTATTCAATCACGTTTCCCCCATAGACCTGTGTGCTCTGGCAACGGTATGCAATGAATGACGTAAGAATTGTGATAAGGATCATATTTTTTTTGTTGAATACCGTGTAATAACCGTGCGATTTGTTACACATTACTACCATTTGCATTGTTTCATCATTCGTTTATTATTATTATACCGTGGCATAAAACCGATTTAAAAAATCTGATTGGATGGAATATAATATACATGGTGTATTAAACTTTTCTTATAAATTAGGCGTACGTGAAATGATTGTCTTTAACACGCCGTATTTTTTAAACACCAACGCACGAAAAGCCATTGCGTGATCCCTATGAACATTATTTCGTGCAATAATTGTAGTCATGACACAAGAAACGGGTCCTGTAGATTAGTTTTTAAGGATAAATCTGAAACTTATTTTGGGGTAATTTTTGGATGTTTTAAGTTTCTTTCAATAAATTCAAATTTCTGGTGCACTACTACATGTTGATTTGCTATTTAAAATATGATTGAAAAAGTCAAGTCCCATAACCCAAGATTAATTTTTATCCTAGTTTTTGGTCCAAATTGTGGTAATAAATTCGGCCATCTATTTGACAAAATTAATCATATCCATCCATATCGCTTTTTACTATGCAAAAATTGTACCATAATTGGTATAAGGATATACATAAAGGAAAACCCTGAGTCAGAATTTGATACAAATAACAGCGTCGCTCTATAGCGTTGAACAAATGTGTACATTTCTGAAAAATGCACAAACTGTGCGAGTAAAATAGGTTAATTCATCCCCAAGGCCCTTCCGCGTTTTAAGAAATAGTTTTAAAATTTAGCCTTTTTTGTCTACAATACTCAAAATCGCCTAAAATCACTGAAATTTTAATACCGCTGTAGATTGTTGAAAATAGAGATGTTGGCATCCAAAGGGGTCCAAAACCATGAAAAGGAATTCTAATGAATCCACTAAACCCGACGGATTTTGAAGTCAATAATTTATTCCGAATTATCATGATATTACTAAGAGGTGATTTTGTAATGTCACTGGGACCGAAGGTGCCGTAGAAAATACATGTAGGCCTAAAAATACGGCCAACGTGCTTTGCCCTTGAGTAAGGCGCTTTACCTCATTTTGGCCTACTCCTCTCTTCACTGGTGTATAAATGGGTACCAACATTATTCAATGCTGTGAAGGTAACAGACTCGTTGTGCGGGATAGGAGGAGTGGCGACTCCCCCCTCTCCCAGTAAAGAAATAAAAACAATATAAATAGGGGAGTCTGGCCCAAACGCAAAGGAAAGAAAGGACAGTCCGCGCACGAGCTTGCTCGGCACGACACTTCATAACTACCAAAGGTGTCGAACCTTTACTGTAGTCGGGGGGGGGGGGTAAACGATGATGTTGACCTGGGTCAATGCATCGACCATATGCAGCGCGTATATAAAAAAACAGCAAAAACTTGCTTCCAATTTTGAAGGCATCAGACTGATTGTCTAAAATTATTAAAAAAAAATAACTAATGCCACCTTAAAGCCACAAATCTCCAATACAGGTCATTTATTTGTGTTCACTCGGGTGATCGACTAACCTTTTTTCACAAAAATGCGACAAAGTCAGCTTGGGACCAAGTTTCAGACACTGTTGCAATCAGTGCATCAGTTGAAGAGATCAAACAACCAAAACAGATTTATCACAACTTACCGTAATTCCTTTGTGGTGTGCCTCAAGGAATGCATTCCATTCCCTCAACATGGCTCCAATCCCCTCCACGATGAGATTGGTTCTTCTTTTCATCTCACGCATATAGCCTTCCGAATCAGGTCCTGGTGCAGAACACCAAATTCATTGATGATTCTGTCTTAGGGTTTCAATATCTTGCACGCGGAGGGCTGGTAAACGCCTTCAAGTGCTTTTAAGACAGCCCTAAGAAAAAAATCTCAACATTTTCGGTCAGGAGATCTTGGTGGTCACTCCACATCATTATTTAAGGCAATCACCCGATGTCCAAACACCTCAGCCACCTTTTTTTTTCGTTTCACATAGCCAACGGGCAGGAGCACCGTTCCATAATGCCAATACCATAGGCGTCTAAATAATCCTCGTCGGTGTTTTGGGAAGTTCGCGATTAACTGAGGAATTAGACCTGAGACGAATATTCAAATCTGCAAGGTTTCCATTGCCATTCATATTCTGTTGGAAGAAGGGCCCCAGAGTAAACCACTTGGCCACTTCCACAAAATCCACCCAAGTATTCACCTTTTCACGGCAAAGTTTACATCATAATTAAATTCAGAATGATGTCCTTTTGGATGGAGCAAACTCACGAATACGTGTCACCACCTTTCCGTTCATCAAAAATCTTCAAAGAGATGAGTTAATAACCTTTGGCATGAAGCCGATCAATTAGCCACTGGCAGAGTTCTTGTCTTCGAGGCCAATTCTCAGGCAACAGCTGTCATACTTTCATTTGATAAGGGTCCCATCTCAGGGCAAGTCTTGTAATCCTCTTGAATGTTGCTGGTGGAAGTCCATGGCCGTTTCTCCTGTCCTGGCACCTACATTTCTCGGATTTTGCTGCAAAGGGCTTCATATCGCCTCAATGTTTTCTGTAGATCGTCCATGGTCAACCTGAATTTCCTCTGTTGCAATGTAGACTTGTTCCAGTAGCCTGACGTTTCCTGAATTTTCTCAAGATCGTACATTTGGCTGGAGGGTCTCGGCCAGGAAATCGCTGGAATAATTCCTGAACTTTTCTCAAATTTTGACTTTGAGCTGAGTCACCACAAAAACTCTCTCCTCTGCTGTTAACCGAACCATCTTGGACATTATCAACTTACTGAACATGCGGCTACTCATGCTTTTGTAGGCCTTAATCCTTTGAGAAGTAATAGTCATTGTAACCCTATGTTGTAACCAACAATTTACATTTAGTCGTATGATTATGTAATGATTCACCTGGCTGAAGTAAGAAGAGAAGGAAAATTGAATATGTTGGCATGAATATGTTGGCATTACCAGCTGACTTGGTCCCGAGCTTGGTCATTACTTGGTCATCTATGACCGCACATGAATAAATAATCTGTCAGTGGAAAGAAAAGATTTGTGGAGTATGCAAAAATTATCTAAAAGAAGATTGGATTTTGTACGGCAAACGATGTGCTTCTACGTCATCTAATTACTTTCCAGACGCCAGTTGGCGTTATCCCAACGTAACAAGTGGGCCTGGGGGCACATGTGGTCCAGTGGATCAGCGCTTGGCCCGCACACCAAAGGTTGTGGGTTCGAGCCCCGCTGGGGCCAATGTGTTTCGCCCTTGAGTAAGGCGCTTTACCTCAATTACTCCTCTCTACTCAGGTGTATAAATGGGTACCGGCATTATTCAATGCTGGGAAGGTAACAGACTCGCTGTAGATGAGGTGTGGCGATCCCACTACAGCAACATTATATGGTGGAGTCTGGCCCAATCGCTTCGAAAGAGAGATGGGCACTCCGTTCCTGTGTACACAGGTCCGTCCCCTTTAAGTGGGCCTGGGGGCCGACAGCGATTTGTCAAAATTTGAAGTCGCCGTAGGTTTAACAAGTAAACACCTTTTTTGTGGAAGTTGAGGGACAAAGGGGTGAGGGTGTCGATTTCTTAATGTCATTATAATGCTAAGGTAAATCACAACAAAATAACATTCCGTCTCCTTTGTTTGTCTACAAGAATTTGAAAAAAATGACCATTTGTTATGCTATAAATTATTCAAGCATCTAAAAAAATAGGACACTTTTGAACTTCGCGCCATTGCTTCATGTGTGTGCACAGTAAAATATGCGTTGTCGTCGCTTTACCTACCACACACTATCGGAGCGTCCTTCCTCATGAAGTCCCCTTAAATACACAAAATTAGGGGAAGTGTCCAATTGCTTTTGATAATCTTTGCTTTAAGGTAGCACTAGTTATTTTGTTGCTTGCTTGTACAAGTGACACAGGAGCCCCACTGCAGGAGCCGCTTCTCACATGGTGAATCTCGACAAATCTGCAAATGAGGTGATCATATTGCCACGGGTGTCAAAATTACGCGTCACAAAACAAAAATTAAAATATCATAATTATGTGCCATGCTTAAAAATTGATCGTCCCCTTAGGGCCAGAACTGGCTATGTCCAAAATGGCATTTTTTGAGACAGACGTGTTTCAGAGGGACGAGTTTAAAGTTTGATTATAGCTACAAAAATATGAAAATCAAGTATAAGCAGTATTTGACAAAATCTGGAATAAGTATTAATCTTCCAAGTTCAAGTTATACTTTTTTAAAACTGATAGGCCTCACTCGTTGATCCCATGGATGGTCGAAAAATGCCAAAATGGACATAGCCAGTTCTGGTTCTAAGGGGCGCTATATCCCTTACGCTCCTAGAGGAGAATAACTATAGCAGCCTGACGATCACCGCAAAAAAGGAGGTAGCGGTATTTGCTTTGTTAGATTTAAGAGCACTTTCCCTGTAAACACAAGGCAGGGGTCCGCTCCATGATTTTTTTAAAAGTATGAGGTATTTTGTCAACATGGTGCAGTGTTGGGTAAACCAACATCTTTTACTCCAACTTTCATAATTTGAAGTGTGACCACTATTGAGGACTCTGCAGTGTGATCGTTTTGGTAAAACATGCGAAAATGCAGTTGCGCGAAGTCACTGAGTTATACTTCTTAGTCCTCGAAATGCCCAAGAGCTCTGTCCTGCCTGAATGTGTCAACTTATTCGGTAATCCGTCTTTCCAGTTCATCAACATTATCTGTAGGATTTTCAGTTCGATCTTGATTTCAGATGGCCCCACAAGAAAAAAAAAATCAAGAGGCGTAATATCAGGAGACTTTGGGGCCATTCCACCTGGTTGTACAATGCAATGACACGATAGCTGAACAGGTCCCCAAGACTTCTTGTTACAGTTCTCCTACTGTGTGGAAGGGCACTATCTCGTGCCCACCAAACATGAAACTGTCAATTTCTCTGATATTCGGCGGAAGCTCCGTTCAATGAAGCTAATGAATGGAACAATGTCATCATCACTCGCGCCATTGATGTTGCCTCTAATAAAAGAATGGTCCAATGGTTGTTTCTGTGCCAGTACGACCCAACCCCAACAATTTATATACCTCAATATATATTCCTCTCATCTGAGTGTTTAAAAGTAGAGTAATTTTAAAATAGCTGGGCCCCTTTTTTTCTATTAAGCTGACTCGTACGAAACTGTGCCCAGGGCATGGCAATCGAATGTGCCCGGAAATAATTTTAGGAAAGTCTCAACACCGTGTTCATAGATCGTGCGTGTGTGCGCGTCCCCTGTGTAACGACAGGCGTTGCAAATAGTGTATAAGTTGTAGGGCCATGGTCAGCTCGGGAAATCTTTTAACCACTCAGATGAGAAGAATCTATATATCGTATATAAAACAAAATAGGGACTGCTTAATATTCGGGGCCCAGTTAACTTATGGCCTCGGTGACTGTCAAACCATCGGCTAGGCCTCAGATTCGCTTCGGGCATAGCATGGTTTTGACATCACCTTGGGCCTATAATTTAACCGTGCCCCCCCTCATAGCAGTAATATTTGTATACAGTCCTTATGTAATCATGGTAGTAACATCAGAGGAGACGGCCGTCCTTTGGTATTCCAGAGTGTTTACAGTACAAAACCATCTGCAATCTCCAATGATAAGGTCTTTCAGGAAACGTGAAGGACGGTTTCTGAGCCACTGGAAAGAAATCAAATCCACTTTGGTTTACTCCTTCATGTCAATCTATGCATCAATATAGATATGTTTGGAGAGGATAGGTTAATGGATTGATTTCTTTCATCCAAGTTTTACACCAAGGGGATATACACCCGACTTCGAAAGTCTTGGGGTTTCAATTGATGTTCGTCTACCATTGATATGGGTGAAAATGGTAGGTCAAGTGTTCAGATGGGATAACAACAAGGCATGGCCTTTGGCCGATGCTCTTGGGCTGTGTTGGTGAAACTGTGCTGTATCATGTAATGTTCCTATTCCCACTTGTTTGAGAACTGTGGCACACACCCTTGTCAAAACGTGCTGGACAACGCACAGATCTTCATCCACGGTCCTTGTGCACAGGATTGGAGCCCTAATTGTTTCGATATGGTTGAAACAACTGAATATTGGCCAGTAATACGAAGGTCGCCGGTTCGAATACGACCAACGCACATGTTTTTTTTCAACACTAAACATTGGGCTGATCATCTCCAAGGAAAGATTAATAAAATAGACATCCTTGTCACCTGGAGACACGAAGTAGTTGAAATTTCGAAAAAACAATATAATCGTATATGTAAATTACCGTTCTGATGCTATCCGCTAGGAAAGCGAAGGGCACTTTTAGGACCAACACCTATTGATAATCTATATCGCTCCTTTACTAACCCTGGCTGATAGCTAGTTGGTAAGAGGGGTGGTCTTCGCTAAGTGTCTACTTTTGGCTTGAAAAAAATGGGAGAAAAAAAGTTTTTCAAAGTCTATTTTTTTTCTCGGAATGTGTTCACCATAGTTCCAAATACTAGAATGAGCACTCGGCGCGATCTCTAGAGCCTTCAAATAATTTTAGCGACATCTAATTTTCAGGTTGTAGCATAGGGACAACCATTAAAAGTCATTTCGTAAACACTATTTGTTACCGGAAATGACAATCAGACAGTAAATGTCAAGCTGAGTAAATTCTACTACGTATCTCAATATTGAACAAAAATGAAGAACAATGAGGGAGGATATTTCAAATGGAGAAAACCGATTGATTAGACTTCGATTTTATTTTTTTTTGGGCCCCCCCCAATATGAACTGTGAAAGGTCAAGAAATCATTTCAGTAACGTAAAAGTTACGGAAATTACCGTTACGGAAATGATGTTTCAAACATTTAGAACAAGTATAACGTCTCCCGCGGGCGATGCCTAGCGTGATTGTTTATGGGTACAGGTCACAATTCTGATTGCATGCAATGGACATACATTCCTATATATAGGGTTATTACAGCGTACGGAAATGACTGAATAAAGGTACTCTCCCTCATTTTTGCAAAAGTCTGTATTTTGATGGTATTCATCGAGAGTACCGGAGATAATGATGGTGCCAAGTAGCCAATTCATGCACGGTACTTATTGACCGGTTAATTTTGATCAGTGTTTTCAATTTATAGACTACCCTTCAAATGTTCGTTACGGAAATGACTCAAAATCAAGGGACAGACTTTTTTGAACAAAAATGGTTAAAAATTAGGGATTTAATTGATGCATTATGGCATTATTTGTTAGATAGGATATGTTCAATCAGTAAATCTTGTGATCAAGAGTTATTTAAACAAGAAAATTTTACTACAAAATAAATAATGACCATTGTAATTTAGCGTAACAATAGGGACATAGGGTTTTCTGGGGGTTTGCATCAAATTGGGAAAAATAACAACATTTAACTTGGTTTATCAAGTGTTTTTATAATTTTTTTATAATAAAGATCAGATTATCAAGAACACACCACAAAATAAATATTTCAGAATTGCTAATTTTTCATTTATAGTGAGTTTAAAGTAGGGGACACGAACGTAGACACTTTAGCGAAGAACCACCCAAGGATAGTCGTGCTGTCGTAATACGAAGGTCGCCGGTGACATGGTTTTGTTGGCACACTATCTTGCGCTGGCCATTTCCAGGGGAAAGATTAATAAATATACAACGATGTGTGCTTTTTGGCGAAAGACGACTAAATAAATGTGTTATCCGATTTTTTTTCTCTTACATTGAACGGATTTGTTTTTAACGGACAAAAGATAAATCATTCTACAGTTTATACAGGAAGTTTAAAAGCAGCTATAATAGTACCAAAATGTCAACGTCGAGAAAAAATGAGGGCATGTGTCACGAAATGTGGTATTATAGCTGCGAGAGGTCCATATTACGTTAACTCCATCCACTTAATCATTACAGAGGATAAGTTTTGAAGTTTTGCAAACAAAAATATATACGCCTTTTCAAATATTTGGAGGATAAGCCCATCAAAGTGGCATATTAAATGTGGATTTTATGCTTACTATCAATAATTTCTATTAGAAACTCTGAAGTTATGTCAGAACTAGCACATATTCCTATCATTTTTTCAATAATTAGCAATATTTGCGCCAGTATCTTATAGTTGGGAAAGGATAATCGGTTCTAAACTCTTATATTTATTCTTGTCATTCGTACCCCATATGGTATTGATTCTTAAAGACTACTGAATTATAATGAGTTAAAACAAAGAGGTTCTCAACTTCCGCCCTGAAACCATAAAGTAAACATAATGGCCTGTAATTCCTTACCATTAAAATGAATTAATGCCAATGAAGCTATTTACACAACGTGAATCGATTATAAGAATTGCAAATAAGGAAGTATTGATCTGCATAGTTGGATATAGCTTGGTTCTTCGAGAATGTTAAAATATGGATATAGTACTATCCCATTTGTGTATTTCAATTATGCTAGACTAATTTAAAATATCGCCAAAGAGAATTTTCTTGATATATTGTGGGCCTAATAAGTTATCGCAACAAAATTCGAATTTGAAATACCGTGGGACATCATTAGAATCTATTCATTTTAGCCATTTTTTCAAATACGCTCCAAAATGCCCGAACCGAATAAACTTGATGAAAGAGGCCGTCGTAGCAGGGGACGTAGTGTAAGAGTGTGCGCTTACGGATAAAATTGTGAATTTGCACACAAGTACTTTAGGCATTGCTCAGCAATAAAATTGAGGAAGCACTTGCCAACCCCCCTTAAGGGCCCCCAGCTTGGGTTCAAGGTTATAAAGGGGTCAAACATTTTAAACTGTTCTGAATGTTTAAAAGCACACCATGGTGTTTGTCTGGTAACAAGGATTCCAAAAAGGTCTATAGTGTCACAATACTTATGGCTTATAGTTCCGGAGTTATGGGGTCAAAACTTGTAAAAATGGTGAAAAAAGGACAATTGTGTTGTGTTCATGGGTCAAAAGTTAAAAGTTGCTTTGATTCAGTTAAAATGTGGTGCAATGTTTCCCTAGCATAAAGGGTTGAAAGAAGACTAGTTTGCATTATCTGTATGCTTAGTTTTCACGTTATCAACAAATAGGTCACAGGTCAATAGAATCCAATCGCTGCCAATAGCGTTGACTTAATTCGCCATTTGGTTAATAACCATACACGCAAGTAGTAAAACTATTCTATATTTCATTTCTATGAGACAAAAACAACAATTTGACCACATTTTTACAAACAATGGAGACAACTTTTATTTTTTACCCTGTACAAACAAAATGACTTTTTACCATTTTTAACAGTTTTTATCCCATGAATTCCTAAACTATAAGTCACAGGTAGTATAAATATACCTTTTGGAATCATTGTAACCAGAAGGACATCATGGTGTGTTTTTCAACACAATCGGAACATTTTAAAAATTACCCCTGTGTAACCTGGAATCTAAGCAGGGGGCCATGAAAGGGGTGTGCAAGTGCTTCATCAATTTTTTTGATATTCAATGTATAAAGTATTTGTACAAAATTCACAGTTTTATCCGGATTTGCACACCCACATAAGATCATTGCACTATGAGTTACAAAAACCATGGGGTATATTTACTAAATAAAAAAAGTAAAATTAAATAAAAAATGACCTTTTCGAATTTAAAGGGGGACCGGTGATTTCCGAGATGGCGCCATCCAATTGTCCAACAAATCATGTGATTTTTTCATATAATGCTTGAAAACATACTCGTTCATGTGGAAATAGCTAAGCTCAAATGATGATCTTCATTAAGTAAAATCACACCTTTATCCTATGGGGCTGTTAGACTCCACCTGACGTTTAACAGCATCAAAGCGAAAATTACGTATTCGTCTCTAACTTTGGATAGAATGGGGGATGTCTTTAATTTTATTTAATATATTTTCAAAATCTCTGGGTCTGCCTTTCAGTATTGCTTTTAAAAAAATCGGAAAATTTGACCTTTGACATTTTGCGTTATTTTAACACTATTTCGTGTTAAAATAACAATCAAAACCACACTAGGCATTTAAGCGATTAACACGTGTAGTCCACTGCAAATGTGAGCAGCAACAGCTTGGTTCAAATGTCACAGTCTAAATTATTGGGCAAACCAGTGGGGAATAAAATTTGCAACTTGCATTTTTGGGTGACATTAACAAGTTTGCCTTATGTTAGGGTAAAAATGCCCCAAATGTTATAGCTTGCTATTTGAATCAACGTTGGGCAAAACTCGGCACCAACAAACTTTGCTGTGCAAGCTCAGAATCATTTTCAAAAACTAAGCTATTGAAATCAATCTTATTATTATTTATTATTGATAATCGGAATTTGCCAGGCAGAACCCAAGTTGCTCTATGCATTAAATTCAAGGGACGCCCCAGAAACAGCGGGGAAAGATTTCTGGGAAGAAGTCCGATTTTAGTGCAGGAGGAAAACCGAAGTGCTCGGAGAAAACCTGCGAGGACGAGTATGAATCGGCAACCCAAAATTCCCAATGGTGAGTTAATATATATTATTGGGGGAATTTGGTAAAAAATGATCTACAATGGGAAACGAGAGCATCACTTGATGCATCTCTTATCTTGTGCTTTTTAGTGTTTGGTATATTGGAGTAAATTGTCACAGTCAACTTGACGAACATGCCGACTCCCAGCCGCACTCCACCTCCCCGACGGACTGCCTTCTGAAGCCTGAAGGGGCCGTTATTCTGAAGGATCATTTCAAATAAGGAAAGCTCTTGTCCCACTCCCCCTCTCTACCTCCCCACTTTTTCGTCTTCCTTTTTCTGCCCTATACTCATGTTACACTTCTTTTTTTCGCTCTCGTCTGTGTGGGGGTGTTTTGATTGGGGTAGTGCGCACACGCTTATCCCCACCCCCATGTCTCGTACCGGAGGTTGTTATTCAAGGGTGGAGGAGACCCTAAATGTCATTTTGGAATGCCGATCCTTACGCCTATTTCAGAATACCCCCTTCTGCCTTTCAGAATAATGATCCTAATGCCCATTTTGGAGATAGCCCTTAATATCAGATATTTTGAAAACGACCCCCTTCAGAATAATGAACAAAAAAAACCTCACTAACAGCCCCCTGTTTTCCATTTAAAGCTCAGGGTGGTTGGCACCTGGATGTTGGGAGGATATGTTGGGTGTTGGTGAGGGGAGTTGGTGTTGGGGTGTTGCATAGGGGTTGGGTGTTGGGAGGGAATTGAGGCTGTTTGGTAAAGGAGCTGGGTGTTGGTGAGATTTGGGTATTGGTGGGAAAGTTGGGGGGCGTTTTTGTAAGGGTGTTGGGTTTTGGTTAGGGTGAGTTGGGCATTGATTAAGGAGAAATATGGTGGTGGGAGGCTGGGCTGGGCTGTTTGGGAGGGGAATGCACCCACACCCAACTCCTCTTACCAACATCCAACTCCCAACAATCCCAATTTCCTTCCTCATCCCAACAAGCAACTCCCTTCACCAATAGCAAAATCCTCTCACCAACACCAACTACAGCTGTTTGGACCCCATACAATAGTCTCTTATGTTTAGAGCAATTTTAAGAAAGCATGGCGACACAATTTTTACAACGATAAGAAGCATGCAAAAGCTATTACCCCTACAAAATCAGAAACCCATTGCGGGAGGGGTGGGAAATCTTGCCAATAGGCCTACAAAGGTCATGAGACATGTTATAGCTTCCTCAACATTCCCATTCCCCATAGAGAGACAGGTTAAACTAGATTTTTAAGGAAAAAAAAATAATTTTTGTTTTGCCCGCAATGAGTCAATTGGATAATAATCCAAATTCAGTTTTAACACCCACTCTCCTCACCACATCCTTACTCCCCCACCAACATGCCTCAAACCCCTCACAACACCTTACTTCCCTCCCCACACCAAAAAACCCTTACCAAACCGCAACTCTCCTCACCAATATCTAACACCCCTACAACACCCAACTCCCCCCTCAAACATCCAATATCCCACTACACACCTCGATTCCCCCCCTCCCCCCAACAACCCAACTCCCATCGCCAACACCTCACCCGTCCAGTCCCAATACAACCCCAATTCCAGTCCCCAACACCCAAAGCGTCTTACAAACACCCAACTCCACAGCAAAACGCAGAACACCAACACACCAACCCTATCTAAACCTAACTACTCAATGACCCCCACCTCCTCACCAACACCCAACTTCCCTCACCAATATCACTGACCTCATCAACTCCCCTCACAACACCCAACTCTCCTTAAACATCCAACCAACACCAACACCAACGCCTCCCCAGACACACTCTCCTCGCCAACTCCAACCACTCAGCAACTTCATAAACAATAACTCCATACAAACTCCCATGACAGCCATCACCTAACCCCTTCACAAACACCAAATTCCCTCCCTCACCATCCCCACGCTCAACAATCCACACCCCTCACCAACCCCCAACTCCATTACCATCCCATCTTCTTTACCACACCCAACTCCCCTTGCCAACACCCAATCACCCTCTCCCAACACCAATTCTCACCAACACCCGAGCCCTCTGCAATCGCCCTTCAATACCACCCACTCACAGCACCCCCATTACAACACCTACCCCACCAACCAACAACACCCAAATCCTATCACCACACCCTCACAACACCCACTATCCTCACCAAACCCAATTCCTCTCGCAAATACCAAATCACTCAGCAACACTAAACTCCCCTCAATGAAATCCAACTCTCCTCACCAACACCCCACTCCACCAACACCCCACAATAGTCTCATCACCACACCCATAGCACCCAACACCCCTCACTACTCCACCCCTTAATACTCGAGGGATTTGGGTTGGGTGATGAAGAGTTTGGGTGTTTACGAGAGACTGGGTGTGGTGAGTGTGATTGTGTATTGATTGTTTAGTTTTGTCTAGAAGAGTTGTGTTGTTGGCGAGGAAGTTGGGGGTGTTGTGAATGACCCTATCACACACCTAACTCCCCTTATACAACACCCAACTTCCCTTACCAACAACTCTAATTACCAACTCCATCTTCTTTACCAACCCCACTCCCCGACCACACCCTCACCAACACCCAATCCCCCCAACACTCAACACACTCACTCACACCCATAGTTCCCCTCAGCCAACACTCAATCACCACCCTGTACCAACACGCACCATCTTCCGCGCGCAAACACTCAATCCCAATCTTTACCAACACCCCGATTCCTTCCCCGACGCACACCCCGCACCGACATCGCCCCCCACCAAATCCCACTCCCCTCAACACACCCAACAACACCTCACTAACATCACGGGAATTCTTTGAAAAGAATCACACGTTTCGCATTTATGCACGTCTAATGACAAATATCACACACGCTTATACAACCAGTTACAAGTTCGCCTTGTTTTATTTGGTAACTTTCAAGAACGACCTCATCACAAAGATAAAACTGTTGGAAAATCTAGTTAACCAAATTCATTTTGTTGGTTATTTTTTCGCATGATGTAAAATGGGAATTTACTCTATAATAATAAATTAACCAACATTCAATTTTGTTGGTTATTTTTCGCATGATGTAAATGGTTTACTCTATAATAATTATGGATAAAGTTCATGCAATTTCGGAAAGTAGGTACAAATCCCGTCGATACATATTTAGTCTTTGACGCAATGACAATCATGATTTTATGACAATATTCGAGTTTTAAATTTAATTTTCTCAATTACTTTCACGTTATCCACAATGCAATGGGAAAGCCATGCAGATTACGTCAAACTCAAACGCGTTATCATCCGCGGTACGCATGCGGACCTGTGGTTACGTCATCTGCTCAGTACATTGTAGTGCATTTGAAATGAGCGACAACACGTTCAATGAAAAGAAATAAAGGTAATTATGTGCTTAGGCTTCACACACGTTTAGATAGCTAAACAAATTTTAAAGGCCGAGCAAACGTTTAGCATTTATAGTGGAGGAGCTAGGACCCAGGTCAAACATCGTTTACCCCTCACTACAGAAAAAGTTTGACAACTTTGGTAGTTAGTATGGACCCTCTATATCAACGCCAGGTGGGTAGTACTTTCAAATTGTGGTGTCACTTTTTCAATAGGGGCCAATTTAAGTTTACACAGAGGTCAAACCTTTAAAATGCTCCAATCATGTTGAAATGTATCCGTCTAGTCATAAGGATTCCAAAAATGTGTAGTTTGTACCATCTACGACCAATGGTTTTGGAGTTATAGGGTAAAAATGGCTAAAATGGTAAAAAAAGATCAATTTCTATTTGTACAGGGGTCAAAATCAGAAGTTGCTCCAATTTTGTTGAAAAATGATAGAAGTTGTTCATCTCGCTTAATGCGTCAAAATAAGGAATAGTTTGTACCATCTGCAGTGAATAATTATCAAGTTATGCGACAAAATAGGTCATAGGGCAACATAATCCAATTGGCGTTGACCTTCTTTGACCCTTATCTCCGTAAGTAAACATTTAACATAATCAAATCTATACTTTTTGGGAGTCCTCTTACCTTGGGCAATAATTTGCAAGTATTTAAAATATAATCAGACTAACTTTTATTGTTGACCCCTGTACAAATTGACCTTTTACCATTTTTACCCTTTTTACCCTATAACTCCAAAACCAATGGTCGTAGGTGGTACAAACTATACATTTTTGGAATCCTTATGATTAGATGGACAATATGGCATACATTTCAACATGATTGGGGCATTTTGAAAGTGGGACCCCTGTGTAAACTTAAATTGGCCCCTATTGAAAAAGTGACACCACAATTTGAGAGTACTACCTACCGAGCATTGATGTAGCGGGTCCATACTAACTACCAAATGTGTCAAACCTTTTCTGTAATGGGAGGTAAATGAATTCCTTAAATAAGGCCCCTATGATATCCTGCTCCTGCTCTATTAAACGTGTTTAGCAAATCTAAACCTAATTTTGTCCAGACTTTGTAAAAACACGATAAAGTGATTTTTTTTTAATTCTCGAAAAGTTGAAACTGAAACTTGTATATAGCAACATTTTGAATAACTTCAAATTAAAGATCATGTAGAAAATCATACTCTCAAAATAATTACGATTTGTGGCATTTTACCAATTATTTGTGTCAAAAGTACACAATATATATATATTTGTTACACAAATCTGTGCAATATTTTACCAATTTGCTGACCATTTTTCTCCTGACACCACAACGTGGTAATTTTTTAAGTGTGCATAGACATATTTGACGACAAGCCGTAAACTACATTGAAATTGATTGAATATACTCTTTCTAAATAAATAGGATGCTTGATGCAGAAAATGTATGTGTTTTTACGCCATCCCTATCTTGAGAAAATACCATTTTTTTACTTTTGTGGAAACATATTTAATTTTTAAGGAACATGTAAAAAGTGTTTTTAATCCCATTCTTGTGAAACCTATTACCAAATACCAATAAATAGTTTGAAAAGAAAGAATTCGGTTAAGTTACGGCCTTTTGCACTGTCATTTCAAACTGATTTTCAGATTTTCATGAGATTCTTCTGTATACGACAAACTGAAGATTTAATTATAAACGACCACGGAGACATAACTTAGTCATATTTATCAGTATTTGCTATAATTCAGGGGCGGCGCCGGGGGGGGGGGGAGGTGGCAAGGGGGCGGCGCCCCCCCCCCCAAAAAGTTTCAAAATTCAGGAAAAACAGGGGTTTTTAAGCAATAAATTGTGTCAAAATTAGGGTATTTTTACATATATGAGGTAATTGTGTTATGTTTCGCCCCTCCTATGATATTCGCCCCTCCTATGATTTTACTCTGGCGCCGCCCCTGCTATAATTGGATAAGCGTTGATAAATATAGTCGGAATCTTGGATAGAAAGTTCAATTTTTGCATAAATTATTATTCCAATCAAAATGTTAAACAAAAAAAGTATAAACTCTGAAGACATTTTAATAGGAAAATTGTGTTTTGAGGATGGTTGCTTTTTTTTGTGTTTTTATTTAATTTACTTTGTTTGGCGTCATGATTGGATCGGATTTTATCAATACACAATGAATAATAAATATTAATTACGGCATCTGTTGTATTGCAAGTTGTATGTTATAAATAAGTTAAATACATGATATAAATATATATAACGATAGTTGTTGTTTATCACAGTTGTACGGAAACCCTTTATACTTAGTCTACCTGAACATAATTATAATAAGCATCTAAAAATAAGTGTCATATTTAAATACTACCTATAATCAATATTACTCAATCGCATGCATCCTCTTCTCCGCCCCTATGCTAAACTATATTACGCATGCAAGGCAACTGAGGTAACTTAACGGATACCTCATATAACACCATGATGTACAACTTAAATTATTCGTGGACTTGAATACTTCATTCTGAAACATGACTCACTTGGACATCCAATGGGCATTTAAAGGCACTATCAGTATTTGCTAACAGAAAATTAAACAATCACAAACTTTAGGATTTTGAAGTGTCTGTAACGAGAATGGGTATCCTAAACACCTTACAAGTGGCAAGACTGTGGACTGAATCAGCCTACTAAGGACAAAATCCGAATTTTAGTTCATTACTTCTGAAAATAACGGACACTTACTACAACACGTTATAATGGGCCAATAAGCGGTTTCTTCCTTTTCTGTGAAATTTTTTTTTTTTTTTTTTTAAGTTATTCCTGCAAATTAAAATATTTTGAGCCTCGGGTGAATCACTGATAGTGTCTTTAAGCATAAGTTTTTAGATCAGGGATGAAAATATGCATGCGGCAAATCGCCCATCATTTCACAAAGCACGTTGACTTTCAAAGTTTAAGTTTTTTTTTATCTGCATGTACATTGTTGTAGCAAATTTCTTGTAGTTTGTTATTTTAAGGGAAAATGACAACAAAATTGAAAACATGACTGCAGACTCCTTCATAAGCATGGTAAGCAAAACAGGTGTCAAATTAACATTGAACCCGTCTGTGAACACAGTTATACAGAATGCTGTGTGTTCGTAATCAATAACGCACATGTTTTCTACCGATTTGTCATATCTCAAGAACAGCCACACGAGCCTGTGTGAATTATTTTACAAATTTTAGTTCTACGTTACGGAAAACGCATACATAGTTAAGGCTAAAAACAAGTCTTCAGTTTTGAGACTTACTATTTCTGTAAACTGCAAAAAATCACTCGTGCAAAAATTTTGTTAATGCAATATTTGGCTATCACGGCGGCGACGCTGTTGGGTAGCCCTCAAAGTGCCTAAAACCGGTGGAAACCTGAAAAACGCTTGAACAGGGTGCACTAAAATTGGGTTAAACAGATCCGAAGAACGGTTAAAAATAATGAAAAGGCTGAAAGTTGCCTAAAACGAACAAACTTGAATTCGGGAACATCCTTGAAAAGTAAGCATTTCTTTCAACATCACGTTGCCACTCTATTTGTTTACTATCTACTGAAGATAGTAAACTAAGCTTGGCATCTCTGTCCTACATCCCTTTGCCCACTTTGTTTACTATCTACTGGAGATAGTAAACAAGTGGCATCTCTGTCTACATCACGTTGAAAATTGTTTTTTTTTTATTCTACTGTAGCTAAACCGTTATATCGCAATGCGTATGTGATTCGGTCCACGTTAAACCTATTTTACGCATATCGGTACAAGTGACTTCCTCCATATCTTTATCTTCAGCAGACTTACTTGGTATATTCCAAGTACTTATTTCGTTAAAACAATAACAAAAAACATTGATCGTGCATAGGAATAAGATTAATCTGAATTCCAACAAGTTTCAGTCTAAAAACTACACTATAAAGTTTTAAGTTGTACGTAAAATAATTATTTTCACTTTACTAGAAATAAGCAAAGGAGGCTTTCTCCTGTGTACGGATGGCTGGCAATCAAATGGCTCTTGAGGGCGTTCTTTTGATAACAATTTTCTTGTCAATACTGAACACTGAAAAGGTTGCTTTCTCTCGGCAGGGCTTCGATGGGTTTCAATGTACTGGCCCAAGTGAAGCCTTTAATCGCCAATTTCGCACCGATATGGGAACGTTCACCCTTATATTCAATAGTAAAGAAGGGGATTTGATTAGAAAGCACTACAGATGAATTTTTTACAGTTATTCATATTTTTATTATTTAAATAAGAAAACACTCTAAAGTATTTTTTTTGACCTTAACCCACTCAGTTAATCTCATCAGAAGTAATGGCAATAAACTAAAATTGTTGCTTTCAAGTAAACAATAAATAATTTTTTTTTTTTTAACAGTTTTATGCACATTTAAAAAAAAAAAAAATGACTGAATGAACATCATCTCTCTCCCACGTGGCCTTTATATCAAGACAATTGAAAGACGTGTACGACTGTTAAGAATAAATTTTCAGAAGTGTCAACAAGTTAAAAATTGTGCATTTTAAGTTATAAATAATTTTGGGGGAAATTCCTTTTCCTGAAAAAAAAGAATCAGAATCCAAAATCTTATGGCAGAATACATTTTTTTTTCTCATTCTGGAAATACCAAAGTTTTCATACTCAGTATCCCTGCCGGATCCCGCCTCCAATAAAAAGGTCGTAGCTAGTCGGTCCTAGTTAGGTCCTTACCCTGTGTGGCCATAGTAAATGTGCCTGTAGTTGCCTTTTTGGTTAAACCTTTGCCACAGTAGGTACATGTTACATTTTTACACATCCAGTGTGTCCTCATGTGATATGTCAAATGCGTCAACTGCCTTAAGCCACGCCCACAAATCTTGCATTTGTGTGGTTTTTCGCCTGGAAAACGAACAAAATAGAATGATTGTCATCTTAAGGAATGCTTCAATACGAATTCCAAACGCATGTCTACATTCCATTTAACAATGTTTGAAATGGGATCATTCATACCAATTCACCAGTCACGTTGCCTTACCTTCTTAGATTTTTGCTTGTTTAAATTTACTTATAGTTTCCTTTGGCTAAATAAGAAGAGGCCAAAGATAAAAAAATCAAATTCAAATGCGTTGCGGAGTTACTACGGGACGACGGCGCTCCACATTTAACTTAAGGTGCATTTCGGTGATTTCAGCCCCTTCTGTTTTATTCATTTGATCATGAGATAATCCCTTGAGAAAGGCTTATTCTCAAATTTGAGCTATCCCGATCTTGCGGTTTGGCGTTATGATGAGCAATTGCCGTTTCCTCCCCACGGTCCCATGGCTACGGTGCTGTAATTTCTGTCCGTTTTACGGACAGAAAATACAACATTGCGAATTTCTTACAGATGCAGCCGAATTGCAGTAAGATTGGACACACGTGGATTACTAAGGCGAACGTTCCAGATGATATTAAAAATCTCAACATTTTTATGGAAGGCGGGGGGATGGGACTGTGGATCACGAAATGCCCCTTAAGTCTCCGTTGTTAAAATTTGACCCCACCATTGGATGAAAGAAATATCATGAAAGTGCCGTCAAACCACTTGACTAGCCATATTTGACCCAACAAATCAATATGACCTATGATGAGGGGTCTTTGACAAGATTCTTATTCTAACCTTGTTTTTTAACCTACACAATTAAATGGAAGGTTAAATTGGTATGGAATGACCCAATGACATTTTTCTTTCATTAGCGTAGTAAAAGTGGTTTTTTTACGGTATGGGAGGGGCAAAAAATGTCTCCACCTGTGTGGCTAATAGGAGTGGATTTTCATATCTATTTTCTGATGGAACCCTTGCTGCCACAAAAAAAATACGGGCAGGTGAAAACGGCTTGCTATGTTCGTGTAGTTCGCATGTGGTATGAAGATTGGACGCCCGGTTGAACGCCTACGAATGAAATTAAGATAACGTTTAATGTTACATTAAAAAAACATCGAGGTTCAGCATGCGAGATAAATCACGGTATTAGCTGCAGTATGAAGGCATAGTGATTGAAACACAAATGCAAAAACAAACAAAAATTAATAGTCAATAAAAACAATAAACCACCCTGGCAATAACATATACAGAACAAAAAAAATAACTAAAAATGAAATCAGAACTAAAAGAAATATAAAGCTAGTAATTCTTTATATACCTATCATAATGAGAAAGATGTTAGGACTAAAGCCCCCCGGATCGGTCAAGGATCATTATACCGAAACCTGAAATCCACCGGATGTTTCAATCCTAGAACGCGGATCGACCCGAACTAATTCTTATATAAACATCCTCTCAGCCCGTGATTTGACGACAATTTGCATTGAAAAGGTTTATCTACCTACTTTTTCCGAGGGTGGAACATCATTTACAAAATTGTTCGGTGCTATTTCTCTAAATAAAAAAGCTCTACCCAAAAGAGTGAAATTTCACTGGAGGATTGCTTACAGTGATCGCTCTTAAGTGATCACTGTGTGTAGGCAATTTATTATAGTGGAAATTTTTCACTCTTTTCTCAAGTGATTCCACCCTAGGGCGAATGTTACACATTTCACTTTTTGAAGAGGAATATTTTGACTCTTAATTTAAGAGATTTATGACAGTTCGATATTAATATATTGCATTTGGTGTTCTGGATGAAGCAGAGAAAACAGTGAAAAACATACAAATCAAAGCGTACCGTGAAAAGTAGAAGCAGTACAAAAAAAAACAATTGCAAACGTAGCAGCAAAAGCAAAAAGAAAGTTAAAAGCAAAAATAAAAAGCAATAGAAGAGTAGAAACAAGAACCCCAAAGAAGAAAGGAATAGGAAATAAAAGGCTTAAGGAAATTCAATATTATTTTATGAAAAAGATTTAGAAGCAAACAAAAAAAAAGACGCCCAAATAACATGAATAAGCTTCAAAATACAACATCGCATTCAGTATTTTTTAAATTGAAAACAATTCAAAAAGTGTGGATTTTGTACAATGGGTATAGGCAAACGGGGAAATTTCTTCTTAGCGTAGGTCGGCTACAATGACAGAGTTAACCAACTTGTAACTTGGAAGGTGGCCAGGTGGAAGGACGAAGAAAAGTCATTGTACCGAACTGCCGCTAAAGAAAATTTTTCTCGGTTATGGCTTTAGAAAAATGTACCCAACCCACACTTAGTAATTTTGTTTTCAAGTAGTTGAAATTATTGGATCAATGTGCATTTTTAAATTGAGTCGAAAATGTTGTTTTTATACGAAGAATTTCTTTAAAGAGCACAAAGCAAAGTTGTCGTCCCACAACCTTAACCTTGTCGCACTGTTGGGCAACATATGGCTTAACTGTCGTATGCGTTAGCCTTGTCGTGTCAGTTCCAGGTTTCTGAAAGCACGCCCAAGTTTTCACATTTGACTGGCTTTGTCCCCGTATGATGCGCTAAATTGGAAAATACATAGAACAATATAGGTGGTAAACTCTTCAGAAGATTGATGTCACAAATTGACAACAATTAACTTGGGATATGAATATACCTATTTAGTAGGGTTAGTTGGAGAATCCTATTCTCGAAATTTGGGTAAGAAGATTTGAAGATGTTTTTTCTAAGTTTGAAGGGTTCTGATCAGATGTTGTGGGTTCTTACCCTCTGGGAAAGGTGAAACTTTGTAACATAAGGGGTAAAATTAGTGCGGGGTAAATTTGAATCAAGTCAAATTGTGTTTAAATGTACACCATTGTCTCATTATAAGGATTAACACAAGGCAAGTTTGGTCGAGGTTAGTTGAGGAAGACAATATTGGCAGATTCAAGAATAACTTCCCGTGTAAATTGGAATAATATACTTGATGTAACGATTTAAACAGTGATTATAACCATTTTTGTAAACAAATTCAATGAACTATAATTATGAGTGCATCCCATTAAAAATATCTAGAATTAATAGAAAGACAATTCCTCCATCACTTGGATTACCATTTAGGGCTATTGAAAGTATTAATGTTAACAAAAAATAAATTATATAACCATATCTCTTGTGTCCAAATGAGGACCTCAGTTTAAATTAAAACATATAGGAATAAGCTTAATAAATTAAAATTCGAAGTGTAAAGCGAGGACTACCTATCGAAAAGTTTCAAAGCATAAAAAATAATATCAGACAGAGACTGGTGGAAAACAATAAATGGAATAAAATCAGTCGAGAAAACGAAATCCAAACAACAGTTACTGTTAAAACTGCGATGTGAGGTCATTACTGACGCTAGTAGTATTTCTAACATGTTTAAACAATTTCTTTGTTGACATTGGACCAAAACTTTTCTTCGAAAATACAACATTCGGGGAACATTCTTTGAATACCTTCGAAGTCCCCATTTCGAAAGTTTTGTTCATGAAAACCAGTTTAATTTCTGAAGAATATTTAAAATATAGGTAATTTTAATCCATTAAAAGCCCAGCCACGATAGCATTGGTAATTTAATTGTAAAAAGGTTCGCATGTGATCCTCTCGAAACCATTAACTGATATATTCAATCTTTCGTTATCCACTGGCAGTGTGCCAGATCAACTTAAGATTGCAAACGTCATTCCACTTTATAAAAGACAATCCGAAACATGTTCCAATTACCGCCCTGTCTCAGTGTTACCTTGGGCTTTTCCCAAATATTAGACAAGTGGTCTTTCATAGATGTAACTGGGTATGTGATAGAATACGAGATGGAACTAGAAGCAATTTGGTTTTTAGCCCGAAACACTCCACATCATGGCTATTGTTTTGATTAGTAGATAAAATGCGAAGCTGTTTGAACGCCTAAAGCACAGTATGGTGTATTCTTGATCTTCAAAGCCTTTGGGGACAACCAAAATACTGGAAGACGTATTTTGATCATGGTACAAAATCACATAGAAATATTCACAAAGGACTAATACAAAGCAAAGGCATGAAAGGACAACTGAATGTTTAAAAGTTATCTCAATAACCGAAAACAATTTGTTCGTTATAAAAAGCAACATCTGTAACAGGGGTTTATCAATTGGTGTCCCCCAGGGTCATTCTGGAGTCCGTTACTTTTATATTCTAGATAAATGATATTGTGAATCCTACTAACTTCTCTATTTGAAATTTTCTTTGCTACGTATCAACCATTTGTATTCTCTGAAACACAGACAAAAAAACTCACACAAAACACCCAAAAATATAAAATTAACATGAACTTCAGGAAATTAATAATTGGTTTCAGGCAAACAATTATCCGTCCAATGCAAGCAAGACAATTATCTGGTTCTTGTAAATCAGTCACAATCACAGCTGAATTTGGTGATGTAACTAAACAAAAACACAACACATGGACAAGAAAAATTGATTTCATACAAGAGGGATAGAAAAGAAAAAATTTTAGTAATCTTTGAAAAAATTAAACTTAATATCAAACTCGACGGTATTTCATGCATTAAATATAGTAAACTCAACCAAATTTCTGGAGCATTATGCCGAAAAATTTAACTTGTAAAACATATTTTTGCCATTTTCAAAAAACCATCTCAAAAATGTACACTATAAACACAACTGACCAGACTCAAACACTTCTTACCTGAAAATATTTCTATCGTTATCATGTACCCTATTTTGCCACAATTACATAAACTACGGTGTCTTAATTTTGGGGTCCAACATGTAAAACATATTTAGATAAGTTATTAAAACTCCAAAATGGGCATCAACTGTCTCGAACAGTTCTAAATAGAAAGCCCTACGGGACCTCTAGTTTGGCCAATAAATAAACAATGCTCTAACTGTGTATGATACTACTAAAATAACAAGCTCCACCTCGTATTTTCATTTATAAACACCACACAAATCAACTCCCACAAATTTTCTCACATATTTCATAAAGCATGTTCAGACACACAATATCCAACAGAAAATGCTCAGGACTATCAAATTACTAAACGACGAATTGTTTACTGTAATCGTGCTACTAGAAATTGTGGACCAACCTTTTGGAACTCTCTGATCAATTAAACAATGCAAAACACAACGAAACACATCCAAATTCGATTACACTCAGTTTAATTTCCAATGTATACATGATTTCGTTTCGGAAGGCAGGAAATCATTTTGTATTTGTTGATAAGAACACAAATCACTTCAAAGTAGAGATGTAATGTGTTTTGTTTTGGTAATTGAAAACTCTATTTAAAAAAAAAAAAATAAAAAGAAGGCATTGGTCGCTTCAGGTCTCTAAACAAATTTGCTTTTGATTATGTCCCAAATATCATGTGTTTTTAAATGTCTGCCTTTTGTTTGTTGTATCATGATATTGAAAGACAGTTTGATATGATATGAAAATATGATATGTAGGATTGTGTCTAACCTTTAGTTACGGCTACAGCCCTGATCAGGTTCAAGGTCATCCTGGGGCACCACTTTATACAAACCAAAGCAAACACATATTTTGTTGAAACTGGCATCAAATTAGGCTCTGGTCATACTCACGTTTTGGTGACCCCTAAACACCATGTTAGACCCTTGTTAGATTTTTAGGGGCGCGACGGGGCACCTTGAGCTTGGCTTTGGAAACCGTTGCGGCGGTCCGGTAGTGTCAGGGATGCGGCCCGTAGCTGTGTGCCTTACTTTTCCGTGCCTGCGAGTACCGAAGTACCGACAAAAAACGTTCAATTTCTCGCTAGGGGGTTATATAGGTTTCAGACCCAATTACGATACATATCAAAACAAAACATAGTAGCGGACCTTCTGATGCAAAAAATCTCCATAGAACCCCTTCGTTTTCCGGAGATAACGTTAATCGCTCGAGCAGTACTAATATTAATATTCTTTCGCAGTTGTGCACAGACTACACACTTTCCGGACCGCCGTAGGAAACTATAGCAAAATTGGGGATTTATAAGTTACATCACGATGAGTTAACATAGCGGATGTTCCAAAATATGGTGGACATGGAAAAATATGACGAAGTTGCTCGAAATTACCCGATTGACCTCTAAAAATTAATTTCTTCGGCAGGAAGAGATTTAATCAGAAGAAGTTCTCAATTGTCCTTGCGAATTTAAGGAAATTTTTAACGTTTTAAAAACACTGTATTAATGGCATCCTCCACGTAACACCGCCCATATTGGGTCATGTCATTGTCAATCGTGACCTCGAGTTGTCTTCCATACCTTCGTGATCAAGTGAGCAGATTACACGAAGATAGAGTAAGTTCCTATGAGGCAGCGGTATAAGGCGCTTAAACACTGCATTATTTTCCCCCGGTGGCCTGGGTTCGAAATCGGTCAAGAGAAGGTTGATTTTTCATTGTTGTTATTAGTTTTGTTCTTGTTTGAGCTGATTTTGTTACCAGGAAAGAGTGCCGTGTTTGCTTTTTTTCTCCCTTTTCCCCATTTTTACTTTTTTAACAACCTACCAGCTTAATTGAATCACGAATGGGGAATAGTAGGCCAAAATGAAAAATATATTATGAAACAAATTACCACGGAAACAAAAGAAAATTTAAACATTATAAAATTACAAAATAAAAAATTCAAAAGAATAACAATTGACCAATGAGTGAAAAAAAAGAAAACGGCTAACTTCCAAATAAAACAGAAAAACAAATAACAGATAAGATTTTAAGCAAAGAAAAACAGTAACTTAAATTATTAAAAATACATAAAATAATATAACAAATTATATTAGAAACAAGTTAATGAACAAAAATAAATGTCAAAAATAACAACTGCAACTAAATGAAAATACACCAATAAACCAAGTACAAAATAAAAATGACTAATAAAAATAAAAATCTTAAATAATAAAAAAATAAAGATAAGTTGATAATAATATAATAAACAAAAATTACAATGGAAACAAAAGAAAATAATTTAAATATAATAAAATACAAAATAAAAAATTCAAAAGATATTAACAATTGGAACAATGAGTGAAAAAAAAAAAACGCTTGTAAATTTACAAATAAAAAAGAAAAAAACAAATAACAGATAAGGATTTAAGCAAAAGAAAACATTAATTAAAAATTTAAGTAAAAATACATAAATAAATAAGCAAAGTAATTAATACCAAAAGTAATGAACAAAAAATAATGTAAAGAATAACAAATGGCAACTAAATGCAATACACCAAAAACAAGTACTAAAATTAAAAATGACTATTAAAAATAAAAATCTTTAAAATAATAAACAAAATAAAGATAAGTATAAACTAATAATAATAAAACAAAAATTACACTGGAAACAAAAGAAAATAAAGTTAAATATAAATAAAATACAAAATAAAATCAAAAGAATTAACAATTGCAACAATGAGTGAAAAATAGAAAACGCTAATAAAAGACAAATAAAAAAGAAAAAGCGGAACAAATAAGAATTTAAAGGAAAAACAATATTAATTAAAATTAATTAAAAATACATAAAATAATATAAGCAAATTAAATTAATAACAAAAGTTAATGAACAAAAATAAATGTAAAAAATAATAACAAATGCAACTAAATGAAAATACACCAATAAACAAAGTACTAAAATAAAAATGAACTAATAAAAATAAAAATCTTTAAAATAATAAAAAATAAAGATAAGTTGATAAATTAATAATAATAAAACAAAATTACAATGGAAACAAAAGAAAATAAATTTAAATATAAATAAAATACAAAATAAAAAATTCAAAAGAACAATTGAACAATGAGTGAAAAATAGAAAACGCTAAAAGACAAATAAAAAAGAAAAGACGGAAACAAATAAGAATTTAAAAGAAAAACAATATTAAATTAAAATTAATAAAAAAATACATAAAATAATATAAGCAGATTAAATAAAACAAAAATTATTAAGGCCAATGGAATTGGATTGTTAGTTTCCAGTTGACTGTTCGAAAGGAGGAGGTCACTATTTCATTATTCATTATTTTCAAGATTTCATATAAATGTTTACGTCATTGGTATAAGATGGTGTCTAAACCTAAATTCATATCTAACATCAGACTTTATAACAGTTGGATACTTTTAAGTAATATTTCCTTCAAAAAAATCAATTTTTCAAGATGAATATTGTAAGCTCGATCGCAGAGTATGATCAGGAGCATTGGTAGGGAAATCTAAAATTTTCATTATTAACCACTAAGTAAACCCCCTCAGCCACAAGAATATGTTAAAATGATCAGAACGACATGCCTGATATTATGAGAAGCTGAAAGTTATGATCTGTATTTAAGATTTCCGAAAATATGACTTTTAACCAAAATAAAAAGGAATAATCAAAATATCGAATACGAACAAAAATTAATGAAACAATAAAATAAGCATTTAAAATGAGCAAAATATTAAAACTAAAAAGTAATACAAATAATTGAACGAAATAAAACCCGGAATATTAAAAAATGAAAAAGTTTTTAAAAGTTTTAATGATACATTAAAAAAGAAAATACGAAGAAAAAATGTTTTTTAAAAACAATTATAAAAAATAAAAATATACACTCAATTATAAAAATAATAAAAATATAATGTTTTTTTTTCAGTTAATTTTTTCAATTTGGTGAAAATGCGGGAACATGAATTGGATGGGTTTGTTGGTGGAAGGGGTGATTGGCAACACCCTGTATAATGTGGAACACTGGCGTTGTTGGAAAGAGAACCCTGGGGTAGTGGGAATGGAAAGCGGGGAGGGTTGAGAAGGAATCTGGTAGAGGTTTCATGGATGCAAATCGAGGTATTGCCATTTATTCAGTCAAGTGCTTCTGCCCAATGATCATGTAGCGCATGACGGAATCAAATTATAATAACAAACAAGAGCGAGTCCTTAAAAAAAGGACAAATCTTCTGCATGTTTTAGTGCTCAAATGTTGTGAAATGAAACAACAAATTGAGTTTTGTAAACACTTATTTATAAATCCTATGCAAGGAATCATATAAATTATGATCAACCTTTACTGTGAAACAAAAGAGTCATTCAGTTTCATGTTACTTTTCTGATAATTCTGTATATTTTGAAGTAGAAATCGATTGGCATGGAACACCAAGCTTCAGTTTACCATACTTCCCTTTTTAAAGGAATTTTTTTTCCTAAAATTTAATTTTCAGGCCAAAATCACTATGTGTAGTAATACCTGTCCTGTCATACATTGCTGTACAAAGTGTGCTTGTTTACACTCATGGAAATATTAGTTGCTATGCAATAGTTCCATGCTATCCAGTGTTAAAATAATACATACAAAACAATGTAATTCTGTACCACAATGTATATTATAACATGGAAGTATTATGTTGGATATAAATTGGGCTATAGAAGTCATATACAGTTTAATTTGTCAAGCCAAAATTTGCAATCTGACCCAACCAATCAAAAAAAATGTTTACATAGGCTTAATTTAGGTTAGGACTAGTCTCATTTAGTGCAGGCAGGGAATGTCACTGATATCACTAGTGGTGCAAGAAGGAGGGTTAGTAGGGATGTATATCACTGACCATGGCCATTTGTATTGAAATATGAGACTCTTGAACCCAAACAGGACAGGCCGTATCAGTAACAGCTGAGAGAGGGTAAACATAGATGGCTGTGTAACACTTAAGAATCTGAGACCACTGCATGAGGGTTGGTCAATTCAGGATAATCTTCTGCCTGGCAGAAGAAAAAAGGACATTGGTATAGTTGGGGATGGGTAGTTGGGATTTGTCCATTATAGTAAAAAGAATAAGGTGTGGAGGTAATTTAGACCTGTGCCCCCTGGTGTTGTAGTTGGAAGGAGGGAACCTTGGTTAGTTGGGAAAGGGTCACTCCTTGTAGATGAGAAGGGGGGGTTCTGTGTAGTTGGGAACGAAGGACGATTGGACAGCTGTGAAGGGCTCCAGAGACAGTGTGGGAAGGGGTCTTGGATAGTTCGAACTGAAAGAAAGCCGACCTTGGGACTTTGGGGGAGCTAGTAAAAGGGGCCCATGTGGTCGGGACCCTTAGGTGGTGACAAAGTGAATAAGCTACAGGTTACGTTCTGATAAGGTTAACCAACAACTAAAACTGTTCATACTATATTCTTTGTATTTCAATATATATTATATATATATTTTAGACTTATTTCAAACCTTTTGTACTAAGTAAGAGTAAGTTGCAAAAAACTTCACGAAATTCAATCTGATATTGTGTCTTACCGTTTCTTATTACAAAAGGATTTCCCAACCACATAGAAACCCACCAAACAAGAAAACACTCCTTGGGCGCCCTTCCTTTTTAAAGGACAATTTTTTCCCACTAATTACGAATCCAAACGCCAAACATTGTAAATTTATATAAATAAGACAAGAGGAACAATTTGACACCAGTTTTCAACAAAATCGGAGAAGCCACTAGGTATAAGGTTACACCAGGGAGACCTGAACCTTAATATGATTGTTTTATACCTGTTTGACAAAGGTCAACACCTAGAAACTATAGATTTTTAAAATCCTTAAAATGAGACAAATCATTGGTGTACATTTTTAAACACTTATTTGGATTCACTTACTAATTTTAACCCCTTTAGCAAAATTTCCCTTTAAAATTTCCCCACATTTTCCAGAGGTTGGACCCAAAATTATGATTCAGCCCCTTCAAAACTTATAGAAAACATCTTCAAAACCTTATTCCAAAAAAATTCGAGAATAGGATTCTATTAAAACCCTACTAATTAGGTTCTCTAGTGTGGATTAATTTTGTTTGTTAAAAAGGGCCAAAACATCTTCACTGGGAGCGAAAATAAAAATCTTAATGGGCATGATGTAACTATGCCGAGTATGTTGGGTGTAAATTAATATCACAAACAAGGGGAGAGAATTGAAAATTGAAGGCCAAGTCGGAATTCGTGTTCATTTCCAACCGGCATAAGATAACGGAAGATTAACCATTTCATGAACATTTTGACAGGTGCTTGAAAAAGTCTGGAGATGCAATAACGATAGTATAGAGAGCTTAGCAAAATTGAAGATGGCAATAATTAAAAGCCTCATGGACGGTCTCGTGGATCGATTTTAATAAATATGAAATCAAGGAAAGCGGCTCAAGACCGGACATTATAGTGGCCGCCACCGTTTTTTAATTCCACTACTTGCTAATTCGTGAGCTGAATTAATATTTGCATGTTAAATTCATCTCACAATGATACAAAAGAAGTATAGTGCCAAAGTGTTTCGCTCTATCGATTACTTTGTAATAAACGAATGTTGTTTAAACCTCCTATATACGGTCGAAATATTAAACCAGTTGGGTTAGGAGTGAATTTAGATTGGCACAGCTTTATTGACAAGGCATGATTAATAAATGGTTTTTACAAGGTATTCACACCCCGACGCGACATTATGATTTTAGTTTTGACACATTTGGTTAATCACAGAGGATTGGTGCACAAGTGCGTGTGTTAAATCTTCAAATTTGCCACAGAGTTTTAGGGAAAAAGGCCCCCCCCCATTATCTGCAATAGCTGCCAGGGTTAGCAGGTGTCAGGTACACATTAATAAGAACACAAGTGTCAAATGGCAGCTATTGCAGATGAGGGCCTTCTTGCAGTAAACCCTCAATATGGGACGGCCAAAGAAAGATTTTTTTGGCAATAGGGACATCGCCTATTATCATGTTTCACAGCGAGGGGGAAATGAAAGTTTTTAAAGGGGCTGGGCCAAATTACTGCAATCTTGTTAAAAAAAGTACGCCAAATTGTGTGCTTGGTTATAAGGATTCCAAATATGTATAGTTTGTTCATACGTGAACCTGTTTTTGGAGTTATGGAGTCAAATTTCTGGTTGAACAGTGGTCACAAAGTTGTTTCGGTGAGAAATACCTCAAATTCATTATATACTATTCATTCATATTGGCAAAAGGATTGAATAAAGAATAATTTTGACTTTATCACATGTTATGTTTCCCAGAAAGAAGACTACTGGCCACTCAATGTACATCGGATTACATTGGCCTCATTACATAATAACTGAACATAGCAGATGGCGAAAACTGTTTCTTATTCCATTGTCTTATCCAGATGGACAATTTGCTTCACTTTTAAACAAGTCGTAACAACTTATTTTTTGACCATGTACAATTTGAAATGTGCCTCTTTGGCTAACTTTTCAACATTTGGATCCAATAACTCAAAAACCTTATGTTCTACATGAACAAACTATACATGCTTGGAATGCTCATAACCAAACAAACCACTTTGGTATACTTTTCTTCAAAATTGGGTCAATGTTTGGTTTTACCCTTATGTACGCTTTCATTGTTCCATGAGAAATCCATAATGCCCCTATAGCCAAAGACATTGCTTTTAATTTTCAGAGATTTCTCATCTAGTAGTACATAATTTTCTTACAAATTGTCTCGAATCGGCTCTGCTATATTAATAAATGTTAATAAATAAAAATGAATCAAAAATCTCAATTGATCAAGAAGCAATACTGATTTTTGGCAATAAGGAAATTTGGCAAATGGGATTATAGGTGACAACATTTTCCTTCAAAATCAGTTGTCAGTTTTCTCAATAGTTCACTACTTCTCCACATGCACCCGCTTTCTATTATACCAAAACCCAATTCACTCTTTTCGTTTTGCTGATCTACGAGTCGTATATGCTTTAACAGGAAAGTTATCATGAACTTATTTTAATTATCAAAATGATAGCTTGAACGGAACGAATGAGACATTACAAGTTACAACGCCAAGATCTATGGTGAAACAAAAAAAAAGGAACGGAGCTCAGATGTTGAAAATAATTACTGATCACATACTGAACATATCACACTCAACTATAGAAGTTCCAAATCCGGTAATAAACCCGAAATTATCGGACATTGCAAGGCTTTATCAAGTTTGTGATGGCAGGCGGACATTTTCTGAAAATCGTGAGTTTTCTTTACTTATCTTTTCTTGCCCTTTCATAATCGTGTCATTGCGTTATTTCGTAAAAAAAACTCAATTCTTGAATATTGATTATCTGTGATCAGAGGTCATAATGGTAATTGGTATTCAGTTAGTAAATAAAATATAATATTTGTTCCTTTATAATTGATAAGTGTTGCTCTTCAAAACCATACTTAAAATCAACCATTCCGTTAAGAAAAAAACAATTACCAAAAATTGCATCAGAGGTCACCAAGGTTACATTTTCTGGGTCCAAAAAGAACACTGCAAATCTTGTTGGTCAACGTTTGCCTTACGTTGGTTCAAATGTCAGCAGTCTAAATTATTGGGCAATTTCGCCCAACGTTGGGCAAACTTTATCAATAAACGTCTAGCAATAAATTACCCCAACATTGGGCAAGAGGTCAACTCTCAAAATGAAGTTCGGTCAGTTTTACCCAACGTTGTTTACACAATGCCCAATTATTTAGACTGTTGATACTTGAACAAGCGTTGGGTAAAGCTGCTGCCCAACATTTTTGCTCAACACAATGTCCTACATATATTATACCCTATAATCCAACTCCAATTCTCAAACTTATACACCAATTTTCCCATGTTGTCTAGAGACTTCCTTCGAGTACTGAACGTCCAAAACAATTAAGAGAAATGCTTAAACAGTTTGCAACACTGTAAAATTATTTTACTCATGTTGAGTAAAAATGTCACAGCTCTTAATGTTGAGTAAAATCTTAAAAGTTGAGTAAACCTTACTCATTGTTGACTAAATCTTAGTCATTGTTGGGTAAAATATACTCAGCTTTGTGTAAGGTTTACTCAACTTTGACTAAGATTTTACTCAACATTAAGAGCTGTGACTTTTTTTACTCATCAGTTTTTGGAGTGAACTTACCTTATGCGTCACCAAGGTGTTGCTACGACTGAACCCCTTGAAGCAAATGTCACACTTGTACTTCTTGGGCTGTGGTGTTTTGACACTTGTCAGTGGCATTCTCTGCTTCTCCCGGTCTTCCAGGTTTACTACATCGCCGGACATGTTCTCGTTGATGTCACTTGGCAGAATCTGCTTGTCATGCGCGTCAGCATCTTCGCTTCTCATTGGAATTTCTTCCGATTCTTCTAAATCTTCATCGGTCTCTGCTCTTCGTCCATCGGCAGCTTCATCTTTATTGTTCACATTATCTCGCACTCGAACATCATTGGCGTTTTGAATGTATTCAAGCCCAAGAATCGGCTGACGTGCGACTGGGCGAGTGGTGCTTGATTTTGGGTGTGAAATAGCAGTGCGAATACTTTTAAGATGCTGAATAAGGTACTCGCGATTTTCAGGTTTAAGAGAAGGGCTTTCGGGCGTTTCCAGGCTCGGTGACTCGGGTGAAGATGGGTAATGATCGGTCTTGTTGACATCACACGGTGGCTTTGACGAACTGTCGTCAAGACTAGATTCACAGGGCCTTGTGTCAGAAGTGTCTTTCCTGTAAGATGAGCTGACAGGTACTCTACTGAAGGACCCGTATGGATGTTGAAACATCTGTATGTCACCTGGGACAGCGGCACGGTGGTTTACTTGAGGAAAGAAGGAGCTGTATGTCCCGTCATATGATGCTTGTTGATAATAAGCAGCGTATACCCAATTCAGATGACTCCGAGGGTCTGCCATAGATATAGATGGTATATAACATGGAGTACAAACGCCAAATTCAGCGATGTCACTGTGGCCTGAAGGCGATTTATTATCAATGCTACTTCGCATGTCCTGGGACGGGCGATCCAGAAAATATTTCTTCTTCGGAATGTAATCACTTTCATTTTGCGGTGGAGAAAGACTTTCTCTGAAGTAGTGTTGCTCTCCACGGAGTTCGGACGCGCAGTGTCGTCATATCGTTTGACTTTCAAGTCCAGAGGTTCGTCACTATTTTGCCCCGTTACCAAACGAAGATCTATCAGTCCAGCCTTCAATGCGTCTTCTCCGCGCTGACAAAATGACGACGACATCGGCACATTTTTTATTTCGCCTATTGTCATCTCTGAATGTTCACGGGGATGCTGAAATTGAAGTTGAGAAAAATGCGAGATGCCAATGGTGTCTTGTTGAAGCACCGGCGGTGGGCTAAGGCGCAGATATCTCTGTCTGGGCACGCCGGGAACAACCCTGTCGAATGCCGAATGAGCCGATGTTTTCAGCAATGGGATAGGCGAGTTGATGTGGTCTGACGACTGATCCTTAGTCTCTCTTACACTGGGTGAGCTGGGGCCTTTATACAGCATTGATCGCAGGACATTACTGCTGTGCTTAGGGAAAGGTCTTGGTATGGTCAAACACTGCAGACTTCTGAAGTTCTCGTGTTCTTCATTTGTTCTTCCTGACTTAGTCGGACATTCCTCTCGATCCACGCTCGTTCTGTTGGTTATTAGGCTCGCGCCATTTCCAGGGTAATGGGCTTCTGTTACATCTTCACTACCTGCAAAGGGGAAAATGTGTCAAAATGCAATTGAGGAAATATAATGATTTCGGTTGAATGATAGTATGGTTATGGTAAATGATGCAATCAACAAGTTCGTTTGAGGTTTGGTCGGTTTTCCTCAACGATTATAGATATTGGCATATTTACCGCTGTTGAATATACTGATGGTTACCTGTAAATATAGGCCCAAAGGCACTCAACTTTGGTTTGGGTATACGGATGTGCGGAGCAAAGCGCCGAACTTAGGGGCTAGCTTGATAACTGAATTTCTGGACCAATTTAATGGTCTTGGGAACTTAATTTTAGGCCAATGAGGAAACGTGGAGCTGAAAGGTGCATCTTTTCCCAATTTTGTTGGGTCTTGGGTCTTGGAAATGCAATCACACAACAGACATGTTAACTACAGGCAATTTAAAGAATTACGTAATGTTGATCATTGTGTTTAAAGATCACCGTTGGAAAAGTGCATTAGCTCAACTTAGATGTTCAAGTCATATTGTTTGCGGGTGGAAACAGGCAGGAGAGACGATACTGCTTTTGATGATAGAGTTTGTCAACTTTGTACTAGTTGTGAAGTTGAATTCTTAAGTCACTTCCTCTTCGTTTGTGATTTCTTTCGTGACTTAAGAAGAGAAAGATATTTTCCGGCCTGTTACCACCTTGCACAGCATCGAAGAGCCTAGGCTATATTAATTGGATTACAACAAAGAATGAAAATCTTTTGTTGCAAATTTTGCAAAATTTACCAATTATGCATTGAAAATAAGATATGAAATTTGGAAAAATGAACCATAAACCTTTTGTACTTTTACCATGTGTCAGATTTTTGTAATATGTAAAATGGGTCGTTGGCCTTGTTTACTTGAATAAATCTGCTCTTCGTGAGTAGCTGAACTTCAACAATTCAAATAAAAGAAAATATAACCAATGAAGACAACATAAAACACACACACGTCTTCCAGCAAGACGTGTATAAAATGGCTTCAAGAGACGCATTTTACAAAATTAAGGTGTCTTGCATAAAAATATAACTTGCGAAGAGCTGTGGCATTTGAACACGTCTTGCAATTAGACATGACTTTGTGTCTAAATGGGACACCATGTCTCATAACTGGCTTCACATGAAGTTTTTCACAAAACACATTTTTACATGTAAGGAGCTAAAAAAAATTAGTTTTGCAATGGGGGTCTGACCGCTAGCGCATATACTCGTAGAGCCAGTTAACATGTTTAAGGTCTTGCTACCATAGCTTCCCATTCCCCCACTGTGAGATCTCGCCACGCCTGTTCTTGCGTCCGTAACATTGTCATAAAAAATATTAGTTCCAAATGGTTGTTTGTCACGAATGTTTGTATTACCTGAGCCCATAAGACAAAGATGAGTCTTACAAACTATTGCAAATGAGATTCATATATAAAATAAGTAATAACCAGAGATGTAATTTTCGGGGAATTCTTGATTTCAGCAGGAATGGGTAGTTAAAATTTCCACACTTATTTTAGCAGGGGACTGTTAGTAAAAACGAGTGTGCGCGTCAGGATTTAAAATTGTGAATTCTTGCACACAAGTACTGTAGGCATTGATAATCAATAAAATGATTGGATGGAAGCACTTGCCAAACACCTTAATGGACCCCCACCTTGTTTCAAGGTATATACAGGGGTCACATTTTAAATGTTCTGATTGTGCTGAAAAGTACACCATGATGTTTGTTCTGGTTACAAGGATTCCAAAAGGTATAGTTTACCACTATCTATGGCTTATAGTTTCGGAGGTATGGGGTAACAACTGTAGTAAAATAGTGAAGAAGTCAATTTTTGGGGTCATGGGTCAAAAGTTAAAGGTTGCCAACGAGAGGATTCACATGCCAGGTGTCCCGAAAAATATAGAAAATTCTGATTTTCTGCCATGTTGAAGATTTCTTATCATATTACCCCCCACCTGAAAGGGACTAAGCTGCGAAATATTTCTTCGGTACAAAAAGTGAATTTTCTAATTTCGTAACAGGAGCAAATACCAAATTAGCCTATGTTTTATAGGAATGATGAGCCAAATAAAAAAACCCTTGAATTTTCACTTTAAGGCATTATATGTGGTAAATACAAGGTAAGAATTATATTTCGGGTCTAATCTATAGAAATAGATACAGATGACACCAATATAGGGGCGCTCTCAAAAATCTCTCGCTGCACCTTTAAGTTGCTTTGATTCAGGTAATATGTGATGCAAAATATTTCCCTACCTAAAAAGGATGAAATAGAATAGTTTAAGCTGAGTTTTCCGTACTCAACAAAATATTGTTACAGTCAAACCAGAATTCAATAGCTGCCAATAGCTGTTGACTTTATCGCATTTGGATAAAACCACCAACACTGTTAAAGACAGTCAAAAACTTTTCTATATTTCATTCTATGAGCTGAACCAACAACTTGAACCACGTTTTACAAAAATTGGAGCAACTTTTAATTTTTGACCCCTGTATAAACCAAACATTTTCACCCTTTTAATAGTTTTACCCCATAATTCCAGAACCATAAGCCATATGTAGTATAACCTATACCTTTTTTGGAATCCTAACCAGACAAACATCATGGTGTGCTTTTCCACACAATCGGAACATTTTAAATTGTTTACCCCTGTGTAACCTTGAACTCCAAGCTGGGGCCATGAAATGGGCGTGGCACGTGCTTCCATCAATTTTTCGATTATCAATGCATAAAGTACTTGGGCCATTCTTTGGGATGTCACACGTGACCGAACTTTATTTGCCTCCCATGACAAAACAAATAATCTAGCGAAAGTGGAAACATTTTTGGTTAGATTTTGCCCAAACCTAACCAAAAATAATGTTTCCACTTTCGCTAGATATCCAGGTTTGCACACTCACATTAGATCTGTACACTACAGTCCTCCACTATTTATTTTCAGCCTGTTTTGGGGCCCTTTTTGCTCAGATTTACGCGTTTTTTTCAGGATTTCATCACTACTTTCAGGATTTGATAGTTGCACTCATTTACATCCCTGATATACAGATGTAGTATTATATGAAAGGTTTTGGAATCTTAAGATTCTAAAACCTTAGTTTGCGGAGTGATCCACGAGGACGAAGCTGAGGTTGCATCTTTTGTTTCAAATCCCGTGTATATCGTTGAAAATGTGTAGATTATGTGGCTTGATCCGCCGTTCTTTGGACATCCTCATCGACCATAAAAATAAAACCAACATACTCTTCTTCAAATATTAATCTCTTGACATATAATGTCAGAGATAAGGAAAAGACCCTGATCAAGTGACCGTGGAACCAGAAAATCGTGTGGATTATACGGATTTACTACAAAAGTTACATTTTATCCTTAATTTGAGCGGATTGCGGATTTTCAAATGTTACGCTCGACTTGCACAATTTTTAATCCGTGTTAGCTCATCCTGGTCCGTTACCTTTTATGTCTGAGATTTGAGGAGATGTATATTGTTCAAGGGCGATATTGGCAAATTTTCCTTTCTCTTTATGTTCAGACGTAGACATTTATGGACGACTTAATTTAAAGAATATAGAAATCAATCTTAAGTAGTATAAGCCTATGGTATGATGATCGGGTGATCTGTCGCCGCAACGTTATGATGTTATAATGTACTTTGATTCATTTGTTTGATGTAATGCCCTGTCAGAATGATTAACCCAAATCTGGTCTTCACAACTTCCCGATTCATGCATCCATCATAACATTGTACTTCCGTAAATGCACTCAAAGCCGCTTCAGAATATACGCAACCTTCAGTTGCTCTTCAAAGAACAAAAAATGTACAAAGGGTTTCAAGAGCGATAAGAACCAGTTGATAATGTATCCTTTTCCTGTTGAGGGTTCCACATTTAATGGGCCATACGAGAACCCTTTTCGAATTTCCTGTTTTCGAATGAAACTTTATGTTAACACTATAAGACATGATTTACTGACATTTGGAATGTTATCACCTTACAAGATTTTATTTTACTGGTATTCCCTTACCGCTACGTGGAAAAACCCCTTTGTACATAGCAAATGGAAATTAAGCTGGGGGGTATAAGGTTGGGTGCTTAATTCAAAAAGTAAACAAATGCTATTTGCGAGCGAAGCGAACAAGAAATATAGGTTGTTTTGTCGAAAAATAGGTCAAACATTTTGTGAAAAAGTCGACTTCTGCAAAATTCGTCCCATGGCCAAAATGTCCACATTTTGAAAAGAAGGTCTACTCATTGACAAAATTCGACTTCATCCGCGAAAAAATTCTGCCTTTACAGGCCGGACTATGTTTAATCCGTCTTTGAGACCAACATGATGGTGTAACTATTTTTTTAATTTGAGGATGTTTCATATCTTATCTTAAATTGATATTTTGACCATTAAACTATATATCACAGAAAGAGCTCACTAATGACATTGCCTATGCCACTATGATAGCATGTCTATTTTTAGCTTTGTTTCAAATTTATACACTCTACGACACTTTACAGAACATCTATGAAAACACAGCTTGTGAAAAAAAAGACTCCTAAAATGAACATTTCACTGTCAAAATTGCATCGACAATTTTTTGGGAAACGTGACTTGCCAAAAAAGACATGTCTTCAACAATAGAAAACTTTAAACAAAATAGAAACGTGTAAATGTGTCTCACATGAAGACACATGCAATCTAAGATACATATGATCCAATTATGACGAATTGTCTTCCAACAAGTCATATATTACTATAGGTGATACAAAATCAAGACGGGTCTTAATACTGGCTCCAATGGACGTGTCTTAATACTGAATCCAATGGACGTGTCTTAATACTGAATCCAATGGGCGTGTCCTAATACTGGCTCCAATGGACGTGTCTTAATACTGGCTCCAATGGACGTGTCTTAATACTGGCTCCAATGGACGTGTCTTAATACTGAATCCAATGGGCGTGTCCTAATACTGGCTCCAATGGATGTGTCTTAATACTGGCTCCAATGGACGTGTCTTAATATTGGCTCCAATGGACGTGTCTTAATACTGGCTCCAATGGACGTGTCTTAATACTGGCCCCAATGGACGTGTCTTAATACTGGCTCCAATGGACGGGTCTTAATACTGGCTCCAATGGACGGGTCTTAATACTGGCTCCAATGGACGTGTCTTAATACTGGCTCCAATGGACGTTTCTTAATACTGGATCCACACGTCTTACACTTTTAAAATGTCTTGCATGGAACATACGTTCTGTAGGCCTATGTGATGTCCTGCATAGAGAACGACATGTGTCCTACCAAAGATGCTTCACAGGATGTTTTACAGTGTGTCTCACAAAATAATTATATTTCTCATGAAGACATGTCTAAACATGGCTTCGCAATGTGGCTCTTAACTTTAAGGGGACACTGATTTCCTGGTCCAAAGCCTTGCTCCCCCGACTTACCTACAAAAATTGAGATTTTAATATCATCTGAACCGGACCAAATTGGCCTACAGCAGGCCTATGTGTGCCTATTCGCTCTTCTATAGAAGAAACTTGTAAATTTGTTGGCCATCAAAACGCACCGTCAAAATCAACTGAAATTTTTTAAACCACCTTTTCTTGAGGATATCTAGTGAACATTAAAGAAATTTGAAGGTGCTAATATCATAAAATGCACATTTAAGAACAAACTGTGAACACCAGTGATAAAGCTTCTAAAGGTTAGTGGTTCTTCTGATAAGTTTGTTGTAATCCGGATCTTCAAATGAGAACAATCGAACGAAAGACAGTGGTCATCTTTGGCGTGAGGGTCGGGCACTTAATCCTCTGGACCACATGTATTCCAGTTGGTCTCGAGTGACGAGTCGCTATGAGTTTTAAAATAGTCGAGCCCAATATTTTTGCAACTCAGTCATCATAGCCCGACTAATAAATATGGGCTCAATCAATCCAATTTTATATCACAGGAATGTCTCGTACACTATGTAGATTGTAGACAATGTCGATAAATAAACTTAGGCCTTAGATAATCAGATGGAATAAAATAAAATTACTGACGTATTTCGCCGCCATATTTTTTAGGAGCACTAGAATTTTCCCTGCCTACCTTTATATCTTTTGGCGGGAAGACCGTCTGCAACAGCGAAGTCACTCTTCACTTTTTGCTTTACCAGAAAAGCACGAGGCATGATGACTGTCTCGACGAGTCAAGTTGGAAAGATCCACAAAGCGGCTGAAAAATAAAAGGATATTTTCGGTATGCACTTTTCTGTACCTTTGTTCAATATATTGTAAGTTTTACAATTAAAATGAAATAAAAAATTCTTCTCAGAAGGCAAAAATCACAGGAATGTTAACGTGCTCTGCATATTCACACCTATTCAAAGTTTTAACTGTTGAACACTGCCGTGTTCACGGCATTAAACGAAAACCATTGACATTCGACTTTCTCGGATTGTAATAAACATGGGCGGCTTAGGCCTATTATCAAAGAAACATCTCAGTGGCATAATAAACCGATGCCTACATTTCACTGAAAAGCACACTTGGCCTAAGCAAAATAGGCCTATCGTACACTTACACTTCGCACCTCAAGTTTATTAGAAAATAGGCTGGGATCCACTGTGACTGCTTGTTTCACAAATTGAAGTTGTGCAACAGTGTGGCATTTCACAAATTACAAGGCACTACTTTATTATTCGCTGTCAACTTCATTATGACAGGTGCGAACACAGCTGTAATTGAATTCTTGTGCTAACAATCATCTACTACAAGACTATATAGTAGTGATGGGCGTTTCCTATTTTTGTGAGTGCTAAATGCAAGTTATTTGGAAGCAGTTGACACAGCCTGAAACTGTGGGTCGGCCTAGTCATCAATCAATCGATCTACAAATTTAAAAATATATAAAAATAAATCAAGTCCATTTTAATAATTATTTACAGCTCCCTTCTGGTTGAGCACTTTACTGTGGATGATTTAACCTACTTGGATTTAAAAATAAATCTCTATATTGCAGTACAATCTAGCGATTTCAATTTTGATGATATAAAACATGAATTTTAATAGCCAAATTAATACTGCAAATATTGGCCGGGAAAGAAGAAGTAGATCGGTAAAAAAATCAACATTTTGTTCACAAACACACATCACAACTTGACACATTTTTGGCACAATTTTTCTCTAAAAGAGCGCATTTTTTATTGAAAAATTTGAACTTTTCTAGCCCAAAGGCACAAGATGAAAGTTATGACTTTCCTATTTTTTGCAGTCGATTGGCCAAGGGGTTACGTGATGGGCAGCTCTAAAACTTGTCCATTGGAAAACAAACATCAACATTTTTGGTTCGATCGCGTTTTCAATTAAGCTATTACATTCACTCTTGTCCGAATGGGTTAAATAAATGTAAATAAGGAGGTTTAAAGTTATTGTATATACCAAAAGCAGTGAACACACGGAATGCACTTCGTTGTCAAACATTTCTTTGAATCTCCAACTGAACTCATGCGTGTAACTATTCAATTCTCGGTTTGGATAAAAGGAGCTGACACACCTGGACACACTAACTCGATGTTCTTTCATAGGAAAACTAGGCCTATATAGTAATGCAAATAAACAAATTAATTAAACAAACAAACACTGTGTTTGGAATGAAGGAATAAAGCATACGATAATAAAGTAGATGCGTAGTGTATAAATAATGTAATTTTCCCGAACTTGAAGACAATATTTGAAAAGCTGCTTTACAGGCCTATAACTTAATCATTCATGATTTACTAATTTAATATTTTAAGATATGGCATTACTGGTGCATTGTCGATTAAAATTATATAAACAAGCAGATACCGCAAAACAAAGGTCGAGTTAAATAAAGAAAACTATAGATTTTTTTTTTTTTTTTTTTTAACTTGTCCATTGGAAAACAAACATCAACATTTTTGGTTCGATCGCGTTTTCAATTAAGCTATTACATTCACTCTTGTCCGAATGGGTTAAATAAATGTAAATAAGGAGGTTTAAAGTTATTGTATATACCAAAAGCAGTGAACACACGGAATGCACTTCGTTGTCAAACATGCAAATAAACAAATTAATTAAACAAACAAACACTGTGTTTGGAATGAAGGAATAAAGCATACGATAATAAAGTAGATGCGTAGTGTATAAATAATGTAATTTTCCCGAACTTGAAGACAATATTTGAAAAGCTGCTTTACAGGCCTATAACTTAATCATTCATGATTTACTAATTTAATATTTTAAGATATGGCATTACTGGTGCATTGTCGATTAAAAATTATATAAACAAGCAGATACCGCAAAACAAAGGTCGAGTTAAATAAAGAAAACTATAGAATTAACTTACCAATGTTACCGAAAACACTCCAACTGTAGTATGGTCAACATAAAACGCTAGAAACCATATTGGGCTGAACTTGGTCAGAAGAAAGTCAGAGATAAATAAAGATGATACGATGCTAAGCCTAAACCGTTATCTTCAAACAAGTCTGCAGGATCTAATGATCTAATAAAGTCACTCGGTTTATTAGAACAGGAATAAACAACCACACCGCTTTCTGCAAGTAGAAATTTTCTTATTACTAAGAGCCCTTCCAACTGAACAGCTGACAGATTTTGGTCATCCTAAAGAGATATGCAATGCTTTTATATTAATTGGAATAAGCTACTTGAATTCTAAATACGTCTCATCCTAGATCTATTGTTCACTTTTCGATCACTGCATCTCACTGTCTCGCTAACAAACCAATCGAATTGCTCATGCATATTTAAGCTCAAGGAGTGACTGGGACATACGCGTGACGATTACGTAATATTGCAATTTGGTTAGCTTCCGCATGTACGTTCCGTTCAGCCATCAATAAAAGCAAAGGCTGGGACAAAGAAAAACAGTAATTTATTGATTCAGAAGCTCAAAGAATCAATCTGCTGTTTTAGCTAAATGTTATTTATTATATGAATTAATGTTAATTAAAAGGACGATGCATGTCGATAGAATGGTTACTATAAATTTTGTTCCACATAAGGTTTACGTTGTGGCGATGGTTTTGTTTAGATTTTGTTTCTATTTGTGTTTTGTTTTTAAAATGGCGTCAATTACATGTTTTTCCTTATTTTCAGTCTTTTCTTATGCACACTGCGGGCACGAAAGTATAAGGGATTTTTTGAGGAGACTAATCAAATAAAACGACTCAACATTTTTCTAAATGATTCGAGATACTCTTTAGGATTGCCTCATGCAGTGATTACTATAAATGAAGTGAAATTTTTACTCTCAGGAAGAGTGACATTTCACTCCATTGAATTGATCACCGTAGGCTATATCCATGAAGAGTGAATTTCATTCTTTTACAATTTAGTAAAGTTGAAACTCGTTATCAACGTTTGTCGATATTTTGGCTTGTTGTCTTGGACGATAAGTTTTTAATTGAACTTAAAAAATACAACATCGGTTGCTGAAGTGATATAATTATATACCAGCGGGGTGGGGTTGGGTCATCTCTTACACTATGCTCACAATCACTGTTTGACTTAGGTTTAAAAGCCATCGCATGAAGCCATATTGTTATAGAGATAGATATTGTTTTGAAATGTCCAATAATTAAATTCTGTTTTCGCTTAAATTTTTCGACCGAAATATAAGGTTTTTCGATGGAAAAAGTTTGATTCTCCTGAATGTTTTTAAGAAAAATCTAGGAAAATCAAGGCGTTTCATTGAAAAAAATGATCCAAACTCTGCATGGATTCTTGCGGAATAGATAAACAAAAGACAAACAAGAAACAAAATTGACATTAGATGGGCCTAAAAAGCCCCTTAAATGATTTATTAGTTTTTCGTGTCAGTGGTCTCTGAAAAGTGAGGAGTGAAGGCGGCTTTTATTTTTTATGTTTTAATAATGACACTAAAATATTGCACCGAAAATTGATATTACCACCAAAAAATAGGCCTTTTTACTTTACATTTACTGAGAATTAGACCCCTAAGTATGTCTCCAAATGTAAATAAAAGTGAATGTGTGGTTAATAAATACAAAATTAGCCCTATCGTCCATCAAAACTTTCAAAATTGAAAGCATATTAATTTAAGAAAATTGAAAAATAAAAAAACAAGTTTGATTTTATCTTAAAAGGTAAGAGCTAGTAAGGAGGAGGGCTACTAGAACCTGATATTTTTTTTAAATGTGGCTATCAAAAGTTTTTGATCGAGATCCACATTTTAAAAGCCTGTCGTTGAACCTTGGTCCCGGCTGGGATTCCGCTATATAGTTTGCATTGGAAAACGTCGACTAAAGGTGGGCATTTCGTGATTTCATCAGCACCTTCTCTTTTATTCATTGGTCCCTAACACATCCTTGAGAAAGCTTAATTCCCTCAACATTTGAGTTGATCCGATCTTTCGTTTGTTTTATGAGCAAATTTTTGCTTGTTTCCCCCGTCCCATAGGCCACTGTACCTGTAATTTCTGTCCGTTTACGGACAGAAATACAAATTGGCAAATTTCTACATATACGACTGAATTTGCACGTAGGATTGGGCACACATGATTACTAAGGCTAACGGTTTCGATGATATAAAAATCTAAACCTTTTAGGTGAGTCGGGGGGACGAGGCTGTGGATCACGAAATGCCCTCCTTTAAATAAAAAAGTATTTTGTTTCATCGAAATATATACCGTATGTTCAGCAACCTTTTTGTGTCTTAGTCCAGTAATTTTATGATTTACCCAAAACAAATTGCAAAAGAAACAATTTGGGTGTTAATATACGGTGAAATTGTCCAAATATATGTAAATATATAAACAAGTTAACCAACATCAACTTAGTGGACATGTAGAAATAATGGGACAACATTTTACAAGGGTAAAACACATTAAAATTGTTCTAATTGAAATGAATTTAAAAGAGATACCAATTTATCGGGCTATAAATTAGGTTTAAAAAGGTTATAGTTTGCCTTATCTGTCTTCTTCTTTGCGTATCCACAAGTCATTGGTAATGGCTTGTGGTGGTGTCAGGATTTATTCAACTGAGTAAGCTGATCCGGGGCCGCGTGTATCCATGATACGGACGCTCTATGGTCCCTATCTGTGACTTATATTAGGCACTTCAGGTGGAAATTTATATTGGTATCTAGAGGTTTAAAATACCCACCATTTGATAGAGGGGGTCAACTGCAGCACGTAACATTTTGAATTTTCAAAATCGGATCTACGGTTGCGGAGATATTGCAATTTTAGTACTCGTACATTGAAGCAATTGGGAGACCATTTTGTCAAAGGTCAAATCTTTTATTTTCTTTATTTTCTTATGGCACCATCAAAATAGCATCTTTATGTACATAATAAATTATATCTTAAAAACTATACAAGATACAGACTAGAAAGTTTCAGCATATCTTCCTGATATAAGCAGATTTATACATATCATATAAAGAAACATCTATCTTGCATAATATGAACTAATTTGCATAGGAAATGATTAAAAAATGGGTTCATTTCATGATTTTTAAGCATTTTTTGTAGAATATTAACAACATCTCAATCTCTGTACATGGTAGATACTTCGAAATTGTAGAAAATCACCCTGATGCATGTCTCTATGTAATGGTATTAGTTTCTTACTCTCCTTTGCTGGATTTTCATACTAATTTGCATATTTTTCCTAAAAATGTGAAAAATATACAATTTTCCAAAATGGTGTACTATAACACGTTAAAGTATTGGATGCATAACAAAATTTGTCACGTGCGATATAACCCCCAAATGAACTATTCCGCCCCCTATTTGCTCAGGGAATAAGCCCCACATCACATAAGCAACTTTTGACCACAGTCATACATATGCATTTTTTTCTTAAAAATGGGCATATTTTTCTTAAAAATTGTGTGTACTATACACGGGTAACTTATTGGATTGCACAATAAAACGTTAGCACGTTCAATTTGTGTCTGTGTTTATAACCCCTAATGAATTATGATCTATTTCTTACATTCCCCTCCCCCGTCGAAACGCCAAAAAAAAAATAGGTCGGTAGACCTACATTACATGTGTGTGTACATTACAAAATCCACGCACCCCGTCTCCCAAAATCCGACTATGCCACTGTGAACACTCCCTTACTTGAGGTGGGGGGGGGGGGGCGGGGGGGGGGGGCCGGGGAGAAAGAGCTCCTTCTGCAACACGCTAACTTATGTTTTAAACAAAATACAATTAAATGATGAACTAGAACGAATCATTTTGTCTGTATGCCCCTACGGAATATTCCAGGATTATTGCACCCCATGAAAGTTATTAAGTCATGTGCATGAAGAATGAACTCAAAAAGGTCTTTCGGGACATCTTGGTTTGAAACTCTCTTAGTAAAATACAAGAATAAACGGGGATTGTGTACCACATGGCAGTCAGTCATATCATCATATCATTAGTATCTTTATTTATTGAACTGCGAAAGCTTACTTCTTTCAAACGCACTTAGAAGTGGAAAAAAATGCGTGAAAACTTAAAACCAGAGTGTGCGTCATCATTGTCAACTCAAGAGCTGCCAATCACAGGCGCAGGGCTGTTGTACAGCATCCAATGGCGACGATTTTTCACTTACATTTCTTTTTATTTCCGGGCGAGGAATTTGCCCACCAAATTACTTGGGGAAAAGGAAAAAGAAAAATATGTATCTTTCTATGTAAGAAGAATTTACCATAATTGATATTATTGCAAAAAATTATATACTTCGTAATGAAAAACACTGCTAAAACTTTAAAAATCCATAGGCTTTTGGTCAAAGGGTTAGATTTGGAAATAGCAGAAGCTGATCATCTGAAACTTCTCGAGAAAATCCAATCGGCGAGCGAAGCGAATCAGCCAATCACAGCGAACGGATTCCACTTTCATTCATAAATCTATAATTTTGGGTATTTACGGAGACCTCCGAAAGTGTGCCGAGTGCAAAAGGCTATATTTAGCGTGTATTGTCAATGGGGACACGCACAGGGCAGCAGCAAAGAGGACAACTTCTTGAAATCACCATCGAGGATGCTTCGCCCTTTAAAGAAAGTTGACCACGTTCTCTAACCGTTTACGAAATTGTGATAGAAAGATATCATGCTAATACTATGAAGAATATGAATCTGCGCAGCAAATTTACTACTGCCTTTTGTTTTGGGGAAAAAAAATCAAAATAATTCCAAGGTTGGTGAGACCACGCACAGTCTGTGTGCAGCGGTTCGAGTCACCGATTACGTACGGGGGATTGAAACGGCCTAGATAACTTATATAGTTTAGTACAACCAGGCATATAACAGTTAAAGGTCCCATCTGGGGTTAACATTTTACAGAATGGTCCAATTTGTTCGAACTGCGTCGTAAATTGTTACATTTGTCACGTTAGATAAGTAATTGTAATAGTTTCTTTGTTCGGCAGTCATGTAAGAATTACAAAGTTAATTGACTCCCATAGACCCTGTAGCCCCGTCACAGTTTGCATTCCAATTATGCAACAAATATCAGAGATGGTGCAAATAGTGCAATAGTTATCTGTTGGGCTCCTGTGTACATGCATTTAGGCGCAAACAATTTGACAAATTTGTTTATAACGAAAGGATATATTGAAACCCCCCACCCATGTGACGTTTTTAAACTATTTTGATATAACTGTTAACTACAACCTCCAGATAGGGCAAACCTCTACCCTTTTTAATTCTTGTATAGTGACAAACATATCGGTATACTTTTCGACGCGTGGACCCTTTTAATTTTTGACCCCTTATAAAAACTTCTTACCCCTTAAAAATACATTTTCCTCTCTCTTGATTTTGGTAAACTTTGATATGTTGTTCTTACAGGTTTACTCAATACAATTTGGAGAAAATGATTCTTTGCAGTAGTTTTGATTAAGGCATTCATGTATTCAATTTGAATATAGGCCTACTAAGAGATAAGCTTTATAAAAGGGTGCATGCTGACCGGGGACAACACAGGACAGCATTCATGGGTCATTGTGAGAAATAGGTCAGTTGTTGACACTGTATTCACTGAATGGGCCTCATAGGGAATCATTTACGGCATTAGCAATATAGTAGACTAACCATAGCAAACACAGGTTTCAACAATTTATAATTTTTAGCAGAAAGTTGATCACCTCATGATCACTTTATTCCTTATGTTTAACGAAAACACATGCGAGAAATGACCAAATGTTAACTTCGGTGCTCTAAATCAATAATGACCTAGAAAGTAACACCCCTGACCTTGGGACCTCAAATCCAAGAGACCCGTCAAAGTATCCCACCCAAAGATCACACCATCCAAGGTATATCAAAATCCATCGAATTTCAGCAGCACTGTCAAGTCAACAATGGCCTCGAATGATCATATATGACCTCACTTTAGATAATACTCTGACCCCAGCCCAAAGGTCATTCAGTATATGAAAAAGTTTCATCAAAACTAACCGAAGTATGTGCGAGAAATGACAAAATTCAACTTATACCTTAAATCAATGACCTCGAATGACCCTACATGACCCTTGACCTCAAATTTCCAAAGGTCCAATAAATACCCATCAAGGATCCACTCTATCAAGATACATCAAAATCCTTTGAATTTTGTTGGTGAAACAGCATTTTGAAAATGTTCTAACACCGACTTCAAATGACCCTATAGATATAACCTCTGACCTCAATCTATAGTTAACATCGTAGATGGCCTCTTACCCAAAAGTCATTCATGCTAGTTTCATCAAAAAAGCATTGCGCAATAAAATGGTCAAAGATGCTAACCTGCTCAAAATTAATGCTCTTTAACTTATTAAAAATGTCAAAGACATGTAGAGGAACACCACCCCTTACTCCTGTCTAAGGGATTCCCGTTCGTTGTTCCGTAAAGTCCGAAAGGTCGTCCCCCGGGTCGTTCCGAAGGTTCATTAGTTCGAATTGAGCATAAGGTTCATTGGGTTCATTGGTCCGAAGGGTCATTAGTCCGAACATAGCTTCAACAACTGTACACAATAACCTGTACCCGTTTATTGTTGTGTTCTGACTGTTTGGAACAACAAAGAAAATGACACAGAATACTTGCTTCAACAACTGAACACAATAATCTGTACCCATTTATTGTGTGTTCTGACTGTTTGGAACAACAAAGAAAATGACACAGAATACTTGCTTCAACAACTGAACACAATAATCTGTACCCGTTTATTGTTGTGTTCTGACTGTTTGGAATAACAAAAAAAAAATGGCACAGAATACTTGTTCCAAGAATTGTACACAATAATCTGTACCTATTTATTGTGTGTTCTGACTGTTTGGAACAACAAAGAAAATGACACAGAATACTTGCTTCAACAACTGTACACAATAAGCTGTACCCATTATTGTGTGTTCTGACTGTTTGGAACAACAAAGAAAATGACACAGAATACTTGCTTCAATAACTGATGTACACAATAATCTGTACCCATTTATTGTGTGTTCTGTTTGGAATAACAAAGAAAATGGCACCGAATGCACCCCTCAAACTTCTTGAAATCACGTTTTTAACGAACCAAATTACATATGGATTTCGTTTATAGTGATGATTGAAACAGGTACAGTGATTAATTATCACACTTAAAAGTAGTTTACAACTGAGCTTCCAATTCATAATTATTTTTGGTGATTTTTACTCGCCCTGGTACATTAGATAACCCCACAATTGTCTTCAGAATAATAGGCAAATGCCATGGAATATCATTATGGCAAAATAAGAATTATGACATTGAAGAAAACTCTTTAGTAGTCAAAAGAATACGACCGTATAGTACTAGTAATTTATCCGATTTTGGTCCAAATAAGAATGATTTTTTTCTTAAAAGTTATATGTAAAGAAGGGCACAAACTTGACTAATAACTTCTTTGTATGCAAATATCCTTTAGCAGATAGGCCTATGATGTTTTGAAAAGCGTTATTATTTAATGAAACCCCGGACTAAACCTCGTTCATAAATTGAAGTAATTCCATGCAACCATCTATTGAGTTCGAGATTATTTTATTGGTATAGAAATTGACTTTTGAAGGACAGATATGACAGTGGATAGTACGTCTGATGGTCAATAGGCGAAATGTGCCTATTTCATATGACGCCACAAAAAGTTCTAAGTTTTTTTTATCAGGAATTAACATTCCTTACGATGGGACGGAAAATATTAATGCATGAATTTGATTTCAAGAACTATATCTGATTGCTTGCGTGCTTCATATAGCTTGTTATGAGCAAGTAAAAAGAAGCATTTTCATCGTTATATTATGTGATGATGTCTTGCCGCCAGTCCTTATAAAAGGCCATTCTTCGGGAAGTCACAATGGTGACCGAACTCTATTTGCCCTCCACGATAAAACAAGCAATCTAGCGAAAGTGGAAACATTATTTTTGAACGAAAAATAATGTTTCCACTTTCGCTAGATTGGTTGTTTTATCACAGGGGGCAAATAAAGTTCGGTCACGTGTGCGACTTCCCGAAGAATCGCCCACAACGCCGCCTTCTTCGCAACTTTCAAGACAAAACCCGTTGCGTCGATTTGATAAACTTAATTTATCAATTTAAAAAAAAAAGTTTATGGAAATGATACACAAGGTTTAATACGAACCCCGAATATCTAGTGATAAAATAGTTCATCGATATTTTAGGTTTTGAAAACTCATTTTGGCGATTTGATAACCGGCTTTTATCAAATTGAAAACCTGTTTATTCGAAATGATAACTAAATTTATATACAAAACCAACAAATCTATTCGATAAATCTTTAAAACCCGGTTTATCAATTTGAGAAAATACTTGATTAACCAATTTGAAAAAAAAAAACATGGTGTATCAATTTGAAAAACCCTAGAATTTCAATTCGGTTTGTCAAAAAAAAATAAATTGGAAATTTGAAAAAAAAAGGAATTTTTCCCCCTTCAAATTGATAAACCTAGTTTTTTAGAATGATCAATTAGGTTTATTGAAGCATGTTGTTAAAAACATTGATAAACCAAATTCATCAACTTGATAAACAGAATTTTTCAAGATATATCTTATCAATTGATAAAAAACCATATAATTTGAAAACATCATTTACCAATTTGAAAAACTTACGTTCAAAGATGAAAGGATCCCCTCCGACTGAAAAAATACTTATTCATTTATTTATTTTCCCATTTATTTGTATGGATAAGCAAGTAAGAGTGTTTATTAGCAAGTACTCTGCACTAAGTCTTCAAACTAATGATTAAAACATGCAGTGACTTTTATCACACAAAGTGGCCGAATTGCCACAACGCGCGGCAAGATCTGGGATGAATATACCTATATTTTTTTTAGTCCCGGGCAAGATTTCTGCCCATGAGCTATTTTGGGCGTTATCTTAATTTGCAGTCCCTGCTTAATTTTCTTTAAACCGAAAATGAAGGAAAATAAAGCCTAGAATATCAAATTTAAAGAAAACATAGAAATGAAGCAATAACGTTATCTCATATATCCAAGGCCGAATAACTTTGAGCGATCATTGACAATTATAATATACCAGCTAACTAATCCTTAAAATGATACATAATCATGATAATCCTGGAGTAGGCAAATTTTTTAAAAATGAAAGAGTGCTGAAGGACATTATGAATACACTTTGATTGTGAACTTCATTCATATCATGAAAAATTATAGGCCTAAAATAAAATCACACCCCATACACGCACTCGCATGCACGCACATACTATAACACATCCTACGCACAAACACGTGCATACCATGCACTTATCTTTGCCTGCCCACCAATTCACATCCACCAGTGCGCCACCTACACGTACGCACGTACACACACACACGCACGCACAGCTACACACACGCACACACACACAAACACACACACTCATCACACACACACACACTAGATCGATCGAACCAAAATTCAATTTCTATTACCTTTGCTACCCTGCTCCTCGGCCGGAAAACTTTAGAATAAAGGGCTCGGCTGTGCCTCGCCCATAATTTAGTTTTTCTGACCTTGGACACATTATTACGGCATAAACGATACTGCATCACTCTTTACTAGTATTTCTTAAATATCAATGTACGTCTCGCACATGACTTCTAAAGTGTATATACACATATTGTACAAAGTTACAGCATGCAGCAACAAAGCAATTTAAATAGTTCAATACATAACGAACCACATCATTCTAACCAAAACAAAATGTAAACCAATCATTTCAACGTTTTAATATATAAACCGATTTCTGCAATATAACTTATTACTGACAAGATATGTATACAAGTCGTTTTTCAATTCCAGTATATTACGTAATCTGTTAATTTGTTGATGGCCTCGGTGCATCTCCATTGGGAAAATTTTAATTGCTACATCAATAATTCAGCGTTGCCTATATCGAGCCCGTTAATGAGTTCATTTGCAGCGCTTTATCACTTTGAAAATACACGCACATGTCGATCGTCAAATTAAAATCTCCTGACAATCGTCCACTTAAAAAAGAAGCGTCATTATTGTTTCGGTAATGGATGTCAATTTTTAATAACATTTATGAGACGCGATTACCAAAGAATTGTATTGCTTCTCATTTTACTTAGTGTGTTATATTAATTTTGTTGGTTTGGTTTACATGTGTGGTGGTTATTGAGTTTACACAAGATAAGGATTAGTGCCCGGGATTAGTGACGCACGTTGGGCATCGACACACAATTGATTTTTTTTTTTCATAGAGTCCTAACATGATAAAAAATATTCATAACGTCATGGGATAAAAGCTTTCTGTGCTAAAATTCGCATTTCAGTTTTCTACTGAAGCTGAGATAGTATCATGGTATATGGATCTGCGACCTGGACCATGAAGAAGAGCTACAGGATAGACTGGATGGCACCTACACCAAGCTTCTGATCGAGTAAAAAACATACTCCTGGCGTGAGCACAAGACAACCAAAGCACAGAATAATGGAGATATCCTCCAAGTTCATCTTCTGTTGCCCAACGCCGTGCACGATTTGCCGGTCACTGTAAATTGGGAAAACGTTTTTTTCTATGGAGTGTGAACTGCGCACTATGATGAGATCGCGATTTATTCCGTAATTGAATAAGGTTTACACAAGCTTTGGCACTCGACGACCCTCCTTTTGTCATCGTGCGATTGACCCAAGTGTTCAGACGGGCACATGTTTGAGGTTACCATGCCCAAACAGGGGTCGTCGCCCCTTGAACTACATTGTGTTGATTGCTCGAGACATCCAGCAGGGCAGGTCCATTGAACATCCCCACGAATGGCAAAACAGGGACATTTGGCGCCGCTTACATGGTGAACAGATCTCGGCTGCGGCCGTTAGCCCGTTAGATAGAGAGAGATAACATACGGTTTGGTAGGAATCTATCACTTAGAGGTGCATGACGACTTTAGCTGTGCTATGATCAGTGGTGTAAACACCGTCAGAAACTTCCCCCGCCCCCCAGCCCCCACTTTCATTTTCATTCTCGTTGATCAAGTAACTCAAGACAATACATACAATATGAGAAAATAGCAAAATTAAATATACATTAATGATTGGCACATAATGAAAAGGGACAGCTTTAACACACGCCATAAAAATAAACTGGAAAGAAGAACTGTAAAAGGGGGTTATAGAGCATATACCGTAAGTACCAAGGATAGGCCAAAAAGTTTATCAAAAAAGCTTAATTCCATTGGGGTCCGTAGCAAAAATCAAGAATTCTGGGGCAGGAGACACAGAGGCAGGTATTAAAACCATCTAAAACCTGAACTCAGCTTAAATAGATTCCAAAATTAAAAACAAAATCCAAAATCAAATTCATCCTTAATATTTATTCATGTGGTGGGATTTTGCTCAGCTAAAGCAAACTTAGTTCTCAACAAGAGGTCTTTGCCTGAGCATGTGCAATGCTTTAAACTTATTTGCTCTTTGATGGAATAGGCAAAAAGTTCCAAGGGACGATAGCAGTAAAGAAAATGTGTGGCTAGCCGGATTATTTTGACTTTAGGAACAAACAAAATTAAAAGGACTACCCCTGGTACTGTAATTGTGAACGATGAAGACCACAAAACAGTGTGCATTTAAATAGTCTGAGCTGCACCATGAAAAATTTTAAAAACATGATTTAAACTTCATATGAATGACTTATCCTTTTACTGAAAGTATACCACCTTCATTCCAATTCTTGTGACCAATATGATAACGGGACCTTTGTTCAAGCTGAATCTAACAAACCTTGTTCTGCATTGTTGGAGTCTGTTTTTGCTTATATTGAGTTAAAGATGTAAAACCATGACAACAAGATAATTGTCATAATGACCACAAAATTACAAGCAGACTCCAAAGTTTTTTACGAGTTTTCTTGATGTACGTATGTGGGCATGTCTATACAAAAAACTTAAGTCTGGCACCTGCTTTTTTCAAAATAATCACAGACAATTTTGACTCCCAGAAAGCAGCGAAGAGATTTCATCAAGGGTTATACCAAGTATTTGGACTGACTGGGCAGCTTTTAATCAGAACCACAAATATAACTGAAAAGTCATAAGCTTATTGAATTGCCTTTTAGAACCAAAAGATGCCATCCGTTGTACCAAGTGTAATGATAGTTATTATCAAAACAAGCCAGTTGTCTACATGAATCTATTTCTTTGCTAAGTTTGTTCGCAACATAATGTGGGTTTTATCAGATACCAAAAAGAGCACTATCGTCTGCGTAAAGAAAGAGTTTGCAGCTTGACACTGATGGGCATGTCATTCAATAGCATAAAAATAAAAGCGGGCCAAAGATACTACCCTGTGGAACCCCGCAGGTGATATTAGGATCAAATCGACCTGGTTGACATGGACAATTTGAGTTCTGCAACTCATGTACACCTAAACTAAACCAATCCACAGACTCGAAGCCCATTGTTTAAGTTTTTTTCAGAGAACGACATGGTCAACAGTGCAAAAAGGTTTTGGAGGTCTAACATTACTAAACCAGTATGATTTACCATGGAAATTGACCTTTTGTATAATCTGAAAGGTGGATTAAACAAGTGTCAGTTGAGAATGAATTTCTAAAACCAGACTGATGAGTATATAAATATTTTTTCACTCACTATGAATCCATTGAACAAAAAACGCCTTTTCAAGAATTTTTGACGCAATACTAGAATTCTGACGGGCCTGTAATTGCCCACGTCAGAGCGACTATTCCTGCTTGAAAAGTGGTCTTACAAGAGCTGATTTAAGTTCTCTAGGAACTGATTTTGAGGTGTAGATAAGTAATGCATGTGTCAGATCTTTCAAACCTGGTGCACCATCTTTCAAAATCTCTTTGCTGGGCTTTCACAAAGGCCATTACTATTTGGTACCTTTTAAAGAACAAAGCTCCTTCCAGGATAAATTTAGAGGAGACAGGTGTAATTTTTGAAAGCCTTGTCTGCAACACCCTTTTTTCCGGTAATAGTCCTGGACGATGTTACAATCCATGTCCATTCTTTTTTAAAGAAGGTGGTAGTTTATTAACGAGATGCTTGCCACGTGGTATAAACTTATTGATGTAATTTATTGAGTACTTACCACCTTAAAAAAACTGACCGTTTGCACAGGGTCTATGGGAGGACCCAAATTCGCCCCTCGGAAAATGCCTCGACAAAAAACCCCTTCTTCCTCTCTCTTCCCTCCCCCCCCAGCCCCCATTTGAAGGTCTGGGTTCGCCACTGCTGTACTACCCCCAGAGAGGATGTTAAAGCTACACTAGACATATCCGAAATGTCGCTCCCGATTTTTTTCTCTAAACCGTTTTGTTTTCTCATATTTAGAATAGTTACGAATTTATTACATTATAACTGAAGTGAATAAGCTGAAAACATTGTCTTTATGTAATAAAAATATTATTTGAAATCTTCTGCCGTACACGACAGAAAATGCCGAGCACGCTTTTCTACAGGGCCGATTAAGACATCGGTAGGCAAATTCAAAACTGTGTGCTTTTTAAAACGTTCTCGGTAGGCGTTGCTCAACCAATCAAGTGCAAATTGTATCCTTAGAAAATCTCCTGGTCTCCCTTTGTCCTTTGAAATTTGTTCAATTAAATATTTCATGCCAATGTATTTAGATCTTCAAAAGTCCCTCATCTTGTTGTGCCTTGTCCCTGCTTACTTCCCTCTTCCTTTAATTTATACTGATTGATCAGTAATCGATCCATAGTACACTTATATTGATTGATCAGTAATGGATCTATAGTACAATTTACAAGACCTATATTGAACCAAAGACTGAGAGCATGTATACGAGGACACAAAATCCTCCTTCCCCCGGACGATAGTGTCCACCAATCCATCATCGATCAACCCACCAACAAGTCCTTCAAACAGAGCATTCATTAGCACACATCCCTAGTTTTATCTCGTGACCACCCACCTCCTGTTAAAACTTCCACGAGGAGTGCTATGGAGGACCCTAGGGCCTACACCAAGTACTAAGTACAATTGTATTATACACTATGGAAACCGAGTGGAAATGCTGACATTTGGTCAACAAACCAATGCAGTGCTCCCCTTAAAGGCACTATCAGTGATTTGCTAAATCAGAAAATCGAAAAATCAGATTTTAGCATGTTTGTAACAAGTATATAGGTATCTTAACACACCCTACAAGTTATAAGACCAAAAGCAACCCAATAAGGACAAAATCTTATATTTTTGTTTTTACTGTCCGTACGGAACACGTATTGAATGGAGATTCATATCGTTGAACACTGCTGCTTTCTCCCTTTCTATCAATTTTCAGTTGAACAAAAAAAAAATAGATTCTACAGACTTATCCTTCACTTTTAAGCAACTCTTGCAAATTTAAAATATTTTGACTCTTTTGGTCAAATCACTGATAGTGTCTTTCACTTGCAGCCCGAGAAATGACCGCGAGAAATGAACGCAAAACGTAAGATAAAGGCATTTCATCTGTAATAACGCCATCCATTTCTGTTACGTAAGTCTTATAACCCCAAGCTGGAAACTATTAAAGCCGGGGGGGGGGGGCACATCCCATCTTGGAAGCCACTCGTATGTAAGGCTGTTAAGACCCCCTTTTTCAGCATCTTTGTCACCCAAAGACCCCGTATTTTGTACAAATTTCACCCAAAGACCCCATATTTTGGGGGGAAATGTTGAAAATGTAAACCCAAAGACCTCTATTTTTTAGAAAATATTGCAAAAATCTCACCCAAAGACCCCATTTTTTGCAAAAATTTTGCAAATTTGTCACTCGAAAAGCTCCAATTTTGGGGCAATTTGGCTGTCTCTCACTTAAAGACCCCTATTTTTTTCAGTTCTCTGTCACCGAATGCCCCTCGGTTTGGAAGCGTGAGCCTTACACCCATATCCATTTCATATGTGAGCCCCCCCGGGTGTTAAAGGTGGGTGACCCGATCGACAAACCTCGTCCTCCCACTTTGCTCTATTAAAATCGAGATTTGGGTATCATCAGGTTCATATTTTCTCATTTTCTGAGTGAAATTTAAGGCAAAGGAAATATTTCCTTTTGATGTTACGAACAAAATCGTCTCCAAACGTGGCCGACCACATTTACTACACGCTATCCTAGCTACGGGCCAATTTAGTACATATTTTGCTTCAACTATCCAAACAAGACTCAAACAACTGGACAGATTTGGCTTTATTTGTGATGATCGGATGTTTTTGGTGATATAAGGAGAAAACAACATCAAAACTCGGACCCTTCATGATTGGATCACTCACCTTTCTAATATTGCCTCTCCCAAAAGTGTTACTAATACTGCCTTTGACAATTTTTCACACTTATATAGTGGACGAGAAGGCTATAAGTTTGGAAATAACTTGATGAGATGCATTAAGTTATGGTAATCGCATTAATACAACTGCAACCGCATCTTCGTCCTTGAAGGTCTTGAAAGTCCATGCATATCTGATGGTTGAGCATTTGGTACTATGAAGATAACAAGCGGTCCTATATGCACTGCTCCATGGAAAGATTAAATTCTGTTCAACCTGAGAATCTGGGATGTCGGAAGGGTGATAATTAAGCAATTTGATCTACTAGTATTATTACACTAATGGACATTGGACAAATTATTGTAGTTTGAGTTGTCATAAGACCATGTGAAGATTAAATACAATAGAACAAAGTTATATGGCAGTAAGCTGTTGGAATAGGAACATAGCAAAGATTACAAGAATAACACCAAAAGGTGGTATGCCAGAAAAAATGCCTTAGAAATATCGTAAATATCTTTCAATATGCAAGTTAATTTTTTGGTACGAATTTTGGTAACGTCTCTTAAACATGTTAATTATTTTTTGGCCGGGGAACCTGGTGCGTTTGATTTTGAGATACCGAGATGGAGGGCAGGTCCACGAACAAAATATTTCAACGTTATCAAAGTGCCAAAATATGTCGCATATTACCCTATGAACGTTGGGGCGCTATTGAGCTCCAGGTAATACTGGATATACGCACTTAACTTTTAAGGGCACCCTAATATGAAGTTACTTGTCTGTCTGCTTTCTGGAGTTTTTAAAATCTTTCTCAAATATTTAGCCCATATACCATATTTTATTTTAAGGTATAAGATATATGAATCTATAAAGAATTACTTCATGGAACAAATATCACTTGATTCGTTGTTTTATTTAAATGAGCGCTAAAAGGGATCTTGCGTGATCGACCTATTGAATCAAACACAGGAAAGTATCATATTTTTTGGCAACGGACCGTGACAGCTCGTGACGTCAGATAAACCCCAAGAACTAATACAAAATGAAATTTCTATGAATTAATGCAGTTATTCACAACCATTCCTCAAAATTGAGAACTCAAAATGTAAAAAATGGGAGTGTTTGGACTTTCAATTCACTTTTTTAATCTGAATTTGACTACACACTTTACAGTCAAGCGCATCACCTTATCCTTCTAGAAATTGGAAAATTAAAAGGCAAAAAATATGCACATAGTGAATTTGGCAATTTTATTACGCTGTCAAACTTTTTTTGACCACATAATGAACTTTACTTCCTGGAAAGTGAAAAATAAAGTCAGAGGCTAAAACATCCATATGCATAGGTATGTCATGAAGATAAGACAAAAGTGTGTAATGCGGTATGACCCGGTTTAATTATTTTTTTTTTATCTGATTGAATGATGCTATAATACCTCTTATACCTCATATGTAAAGTTCACACCAATATTTCAATCTATTTTGATATGAGAGCTATATTTGATATGAGAGTCCATACACTCTTAGAAATAAAATTCAACATAGAACCATTTGGTCCTGTATTTAGCACCTTAAAGAGCCATAAAAAGTTCTAGGAAGAACCTTCTAAATTTAAATAGGGCTAGGAAAGTTCTTTTTGCGCACATGTATTTTGAGCAACGTGGACGGCAGTGATAACCCTCTGGTCCTAAATCATTTTGTGGCCCAATAAAAATAATTTTTTTCTGTTCTACCAAGAAACTCTGAAGGGTGCTTTATTAACACCTTTACGGGTTTCTGAGAGTTTAAGGTTCTACAAAGAACCATTTCTTGGCTACAGAACCTTTTTTTTACAGAACCCCATGAAGATTTGTTAGTTCTTCCTGGAACCAAAAAAGGTTCTTAATCCAAGAAAAATGGTTAGTCCTATAAAGCTAAACACTGAAAAAAGTATGACTTTTTTAATTTCCTTGTAAATTTCCTTTCAGAATCATACACTTTTAGCATTTATAAAGAAAATCAATAAAAAAAAACAGTCACCTGTGTAAGTCCCTTTATTTACAAAATAGCACAAATTTGGAGATCAAATATATAGATAAAAATAGCTTATACACGAATCCGGTTTGACACATTCCAACACCTCACTGGCAGCCATAGCTGGGGTGCATCCTGCTTGAATTCACCCAAATGTGCAGATTAAGTGTAGCTTTTGAATTATACTTAATCAAGCGTGGTACAGACGTACAAACGATTTGGGTAGGTTTTGGGTTGGATGCCCCCCAGTAATGGCGGATCAATTCTGACCATCATTTGGCTGGTCGGATTTGTCTATAGTGGAGCGGTTTGGACTGCAAAATTGTCAACAACCCCTCCCCTCGGTACAACAAAACGCAACCACTTCTATTAGAAAGATAGTAATAAATAATTTTAAAAAATGATGGTTGTGGTCAAAAACTTTGGTGGCAGGGGTGTTTTTTGGGTCAAAAAATCATGTTTTTGAGCTAAAAGCTTAAGAAAATCAGGATTTATTAATTTCTTAGCAAAACAAACTTAATCATGATACAATACTATCAATCTCTGACATTTATATTATAGATTTCTGTTTTATACAATATATAAATGGTCTAGAATTTTAGACCCAAATCACTTTTTTCCTAAAAAAACATCTTTTTACCACATGTCACCACAACGAGTATTACCTGAACCCTTTAGGCAATGTATAAAACCTATATCAATAACAAAAAGGATACCATAAAAAAATTGTAATATTTTTACTTTAAAAAAATACCAAAAAAAATAATTTCATTTTTCGGCCTAGAAATCATCCCTGCCACCAAATATTTCAACCACAACCATAATTTTCTTAAATCTCATATATTTATCCTTCAAATAAAGGTGGTTGTGTTTTGTTGTACCGAGAGCGGGGTAACTCGAAAACTAGAGCACTTTTCAAAGCTCGGCCACTCCGTTATTATATCAGCATCGCCAGTGTGATGGGGCGGGGGTGGTGGAGAAATATTTCAAGGCGGCAAATTTATTGAAGGCAAGTATGTTCTATATTTATACACTATAGTAGCTCTAGACTAGGCTAGACTAGGCTAGACTAGACTGCTGTTGATTAATTTTGCATTACAATAGCGATATTATAAAACAATATCTAACCTATGTTTACAGTACTAGTATGATATAAAATAGGATGCTGTACAAATCACAATGGCATTGGATAGACTGCTATTGAACTAATTGGTGTACAGGTCTTTGTGTTTCTATTTTGAATGTATATAATAATGACTCCATTCTTCAGGTACCCACTTAGATACCCTTGGTTGATCTGGCTGTTGGGTAGCGAATAACATGCAACATTACAAAGTGTTCAATTGACCTAACAGCACACATAAAATGGTTCACTTCCTTTTACTGATCAGCAATTGATGTTATTGCCACTTCAGGGATATGCAAGCATGTTTAATGTTACATTTTCAAGTAATTACCCTAATATTACAAACAAGCTACAATCACGCACAATTTAACATCCTAATTGGCTTCGTGCAGACTACCCTCTGATTGGTATCATTATCAACACTTAACATGTTATCCAGGGCCGTACGCAGGATTTATTTTGGGGGGTATGGGACTTTGAAAAAGTGGACCTTTTTTGGTAAAAGTGGACATAACCCCCTAAATTGGTCCGTTTTTGGACTTTTTGAACATTTTATCACAAAAAAGTGGACTTTCTTGTCAAAATGTCTCTAAATTTTGGACTTTTTATCAAAAAATTCAGCAAAAAGTGGAATTTTTATCCCTTTTGTGGAATTTGGGGGGTGCGACTGCACCCCCTCCCCACCCCCCTGCATACGGGCCTGATGTTATCATCAGGGTAATCCCTAAAAATATTAAAATTCTGATTTTTGCACAAATGTAAAGCTTTTTATCAAAAATGTCCCCATGTGAAAGGATTAAACTGAAAAACATTTCTTTGGTACAAAAATTCTGAAATTTCTAATTTTGTATAGGAGCAAATACTAAATTCAGCTTATCAAGGCATTTCTGTAACCAAAGACAATGTAAGAGATCTATTGGGGGTCTTATCTATATGAAATCACTACATATGGCACAATATATGGGTGCCACAAAATCTCTCGTTGCACCTTTAAATCTAATCGTAATGCAAAATGTATTGCAAACTTATTCAACAAGTATTTTACATCTGTGGGTGATGAACTTGATAAGGAATTTGATGCTAATACTACACATAATTGCTCCTTTAATCACTTATGTTCTGACATATGCATTGTAAAGTTCTTAACAACAACACCTGAATTTGAATTTGATCAATTATATAATATGGAAGATAACAATTCTCCAGGAATAGACTAGTTCAATATCAGGTTGCTAAAATTATCTCAGATTCTTTGGCCTATATTACATTACAATCTGTCACTGAAGACATCTACTTTTCCCGATGACAGGACAAAGGCAAAAGTAACGCCTATCTTCAATGTTAAGTAGGAATTCCACAGGACTCTATTTTAGGACCACTATTATTATTTCTTGTGTTTACCTGATGCATCATGTATGCTGATGACATAACTCATCATCAAAAGCTAAAAATGCAAATGATCTTCAAACATCGCATATTTGGTTCAGAGCAAACAAAGCTCACACTTGATGTGGATAAAGCTTAAAGGGGCATTTCGTGATTCCAGCACCTTCTGTTTTATCAGTCATGGTTCACTAGATATCCTTGAGAAAATGCTTGTTTCCCATAGGCCACTGTGTTGTAATTTCTGTTTGTTTACGGACAGAAAATACAATTATGAATTTCTTCCAGAGTATACTGAATTTGCACGTAAGATTAGGCACACATACTACACTTAGGGCAACGTTTCATATGATAAAAAGATCTCAACTTTTTTAAGGTAAGTTGGGGGGACAAGGCAGTGGATCACAAAATGCCCCTTTAGCTAATAATCTGTAATGCTAAGTGTGTCCTTGATAAATTTACAAACTTGAATCAATAATGTAAATGAAAGAGTTGAAGAACTCAATAATCTTCTTGTAAAACTTGATTGTATTATGTCGTGATCACAAGTTGAATTTTTATCACATAATTAAAAAAAAAATTGATTATTAGGAATGTCTTCTTGATCAAAACTCTTTTTTTTTAAATCAAATACTCTCATTTTCGCCCACATGCTTAGTACCGTACTGTAAAATATATTTCAAGGGTTGAGAAAAAGTAGGCCTTTGAGGGCCTGCTACTGGTATCCTGGTAACCAGTACTACCTGTCCTAGGGCTGGGTTGTTGGTGGCTAAACTGTCACCCTCATCGGGTTTCTAGGGAAATCCAATGAGGAGGGTAGCTGGTTACCCTGGTAGAACTAAAGAGAAGATCTACCTTACAAGGGCATCAGCTCTGGAGAGTTAATGGTGGCCATTCAGCACATTGACGTCAGGAAGGGCATCCAGTCAATTATCTTTTGCTCCAATAAATTCTCACACAGCAGTATTGCTATGAATGTGAGGTGAATCCGGCCACCCCCTTTGGTGGGTACAAAACCGGATTTAAAGCTTTTGTTTTACTACTACTACTACTAGTTAATTCACCTAAAATGTTCTCCATTGAGATGTGGTTAATTATTAGCCATTATATGCATCAGAAATTTGAAGTGAATTATGGTTTTACAGTTTTGAGAATCTGCTGGTGTTATGAATTATGTTGGGCCAAAATATCAAAATGACCAAAAAGCGTGCGTTAAGTCCTCTGTTTGTCAACCCTCAATTTATCCTCTCAGTTTCAATTTGTTCACGATGGGCATACTTATGTGACCAAAAAACATCTGTGAGTATAATGGTCATAGACATTGACACTGGACTCGGTGACTGGAGCTTGACCCTGACCGATTTCAATGGTAATTAGTCAAGTTTGTGCGAGAAGAATGGCTCACAAAATCAGTTTGCAGAAGAGGAAAAATACAATATAGCACTGGTTAAACAGTCACCCCATCAGGTTTGTAACAAAATCTGATGAGGAGGGTAGCTGGTTACCCTGGTAGAACTAAAAAGATCTACCTACAAGGGACAAGGGCGTCAGCTCTGGAGAGCTAATGGCAGCCATCCAGTAAATCGATGTCATGAAAGGCATCCGGTCGATTATCTTTGCTCCAATAAATCTCACACAGCAGGATTGCTGAGTGAGAGGTGAATCCAGCCACCCACGTTAGCTGGACGAAAAACTGTATTTAAAACTTATTTGGATTTTTAATACATAATACTGGTGGCTACATCCGGTTAATTATATAACAATGCCTTCTTTATGGAATGTAACAGATGTGTAGAAAAACCTGATCATGAGCACAACAAGTATATCAACAAACAATTTATTAAAGCAATAATAGCACATTTTTTTGAAGAGCGCCCCCAATTTTTCAAAAATTTTGAGATTTTTTACATGGTTGCATTAGTAACTGGCTAGTATACTATACCTGTGAATGGCTAAGCTTGAAAATGTCTATGTGTCGCAAACAAAGGAATTTTGTAATTAGAATAATTAATATCGGAGTTCTCCGAAAATAATTCAACGGCTGCTGGAAACGGCCTTCCAATGTGAAATAGCCGGGAACTAGCGCCATGTATGTGTCTACGCTCATCCATTAGTTGTTTTATTGGTTCAGGCAAATTAAGTTAGAGGTAATTTGCTTGAGGTGGCACTATTTCATCATGGACATAAACTTAGCCTTCCAGCTCTGCCGTTAGGTACAATATAGGATCCCAATTCTAATTACCAAATCGCTTATTTTATGTTAAATACGCATTTTTTAGCATTCTCGTTCGCAGGTGTAGTTTCCTAGACAATAACCAACATATCTGTGCAAAAATATCAAATTATGAAAATTGGGGGCGCTCTTCAAAAAATGTGCTGTATTGCTTTAAGCTACAGTTTCTAACAATGATACAAGAGGAACAAAAAAGCGCAGCGGGAAGGGCGGACAACCAAAAGGGAGCGAAGAGACCAGGGGGGAAAAAGAGAAGGAGGAAAAAGAGGCAGCTTGGGAAATGGAATGAAACAAATTTTGTCTCAGAAGCAGTTTTTAAAATGACCGTATACATAGTAACAAAATTTCAGCTTGAATTACTGAAACATAATCCTATATTTAAAAACCAAAAAAAGTACATGCGAAAGCAACAAAGGGGCACAGCCCCCTCAACCATTTCCAAAACCAAATTTTCCGCTTACAAAAACCACCTAAAAACAGTCATTTGTCCCACAATCAAACAAGGTGCCCCTCAATATAAACAATGGATGCTACACTTCTGCTAATTTTGATGTTCAGATAAGTTACAATGGTTCACCCATCACTGCTGTCATGATAAGTCTCTATTAATGGTTAGTCCATGTTCATCTTCAAGAAGGTTTTCCACTCGTTTTCTCTGTAAAGTGAAAAGAAAACACAGATGATTAAGATGTGAAGTGATATAATAAAATGTTTGCTTGATGGTTTCTTAAAGCAGGCATCAGTTGAATCTTGCATGTACCTCCTCAAAGCTAAATGCTTCATCGGTGCCAAAGTCTTGACGGCCATTATTGTTTTTCAAGCAAAGTCCTAATGCATAATGTATCCTCAATGCGTGAAAATTAATCTATAATAGTATAGATTTAATTGTCGGCAAAGCTTCACGCATTGAGGATAAATTATATTCTGGACTTCACTTGAAAAACATTTAACGTCCAATTGACACCGATGAAGCGTTGGGCCACAAGGGTTGTTTTTCAAGATTCCCAGCTGTTTGACCCCTTGCAAATTGTCTTTAAGTTTTATATTTAGAGCAATTTTAAGCAGTGGAGACACAATTTTGACAACTGATATAATAGAGAAATTCCATTGTGAGATTGTGGGAATCTTACCATTATAAGCTTATAAAGGTAATGATTTGAATGTTATAGTGTCCTCTTCATGTCCATTTTCCATAAAAAGATGTGTAAACTAGATTTTAAAGCAAAAAATCATTTGTTGTTAATAACATCAAAAAACAATAAATTTTAATGTTTTATTCTCGTTTTGTCATAGATGAGACTTTCAAACAGCTGTGGATTCAAACTGGCATTTCACCTCTCACATCAATAATTCTCCTGATTGCTGTACCAGCTTGGGGAATTATTAAAGTGTGAGCGTCTTGCCGCAAAGGCATACACGGGTGGGGTCCAGGGGCCCGGGTGGGGTCCAGGGACCCGCTTAAGGGCCTCTGATGGAGTCCAGGGGCAAAGCCCCGGCGGGGGTCCGGGGAGGGAGCCCCCGAAAGTTCCTGGGGTTTGTCATCTTAAAAGGTAAAAAAAGGAGTCTTTCAGAACACAAATTTCACAATAAATCCCTCCTTCCCCCTCTTTCTTCTCTTATCTCCCTCTTCCCCTTTTCTTTTTATCTCACCCTTCCTCTTTTCCCTTCTCCTTCCCTTTTCCCCTTCTCCTTCCCTTTTCCCCTCTCTTTCTCCCTCTCCTTCCCCTTCTTTTCTCCCCTTCTTCTCGTCCCCATTTTTCGCTTCTCCGTCCTCATTTTAGTTGTCTGGGGGTGCAGTCTGCCTTCCCCCCTTTTTAGACTTGTCCACTCCTTGACCAGGACAGATTCCTCTCTTGGTGGGATTGCCCCTGCAGACCAAAAAAAACTGCATGGCTATGCTCCTGGAACCAATTGCTTATTCTATCTAGGTCTAGATAGGAACTGTTTTATGAGAATATTTACCTCCAGTTTATCCATCTCATCTCCTGGGCTGCCTCTGTCAGGCACTGGGGGTACCATTGCTTGTAGACGTACTGCATTGATGGCTGTTGGTTGACATGAAATTAGATGTTTGACCTCTTGGGCCTGTTTTAAAAACAAAAGTATGATAAGCAATTAAAGGTAGGTCAACTAAGCCGACCTTTTTCACCGCATCTTCTCTGCTTTGCAGGAAGGCATATCACCAAAAACTCTTTGATTCCAAATTTTAAGTGAAATTATTGCTCCAGCAGATTGGATATTAGAAGCAACAATGTGTATCAGAATTCTGATCACACAGAACGATATGTGTGATAACTGTGAGGTCGACCACATCTGAAGACTTTTAGTCAGTTAAAAAAAATTCTCATATTTTTATCTGATTCACCCATCTGTACATATGGGTGAATCCATGGAAACTTAATTGCATTACACTTTTTGTGCTCTTTTCTCATTCACAGAGCTCTGGTGTCATTTATAACTAACTTCAAAAGAAGAAGCTAAAATAGTTTTTCACTGATTTTCTGAATGAAAATACCCTAGAGTCATGACTGAATATCCACAACACTACAAAATATATGAAGATGCATGGTAACTCACAGTAAGCAAAAAGAACATGTTAAAAATTCCCTTGATTTTACTTCAATATTTTTAGATAAGACACTATCACTAAATAGAAACACATATTGGGAATAGTGCTTCTATGAGATTTTTGGCCCAAAATTATGCTCCATGACCATATGGCCCAGGACCATATTTGCCATATTGTCCTGGAGCATGTGCATTAAAATTTGACTTAGAATATTTTTCCAGATTATTTATGCTCCAGGACCATATGCTCCAGGAGCATGGTCCTGGAGCATAATTTTGGGCCAAAATCTCATAGAAGTGCGAATAGTTATAAACTATCACTAAATAGAAACACTTGGGAACAGTTATAAATATAAATGTCTACATGGGCTCCCTATTCCATAAAAATGCAGACCACTTAACAGCAAAGTGGCTGAATTTCTTCCAAAATGTAAAAAAATGCACTAAAATGACCATTTTAAAAGCTATAGCCTATGGGAATGATCTTTAGAAACCATTTTTTTTTATTTTGAGGCCTCAAAGAGCAAAACATCATCATAATAATGGAACAAAAATACTTTTGTACACATACCCTATTGTTCTGGTATCTTATTCTCATAATTCTTAATCGATTCCTTGCTTCAGCAGCTCTGTAAAAATAAAAATAAACACTGTTATTTTCATATTATATGGAAAATTCCCACTAGGACTCTCATCAAATCATAAACTACAGCCTGATCTTGTGCAGTTTGGCCTCAAACATGTACGTTATTGACCTATGTTTATTCTGTACTTTGTATTGGTGTGCTACTGTACTACTGTACTGTTTAGTATAGATTTAGAGTCACCATCACTGCGGTACACTGCATGACAACTTTCTTGAATACTTAATTTTTTGTACTTGTAAAGGACCATTTTTTTTTTTTTTTTTTTTTTTGGGCCAAAATCTCATAGAAGTGCGAATAGTTATAAACTATCACTAAATAGAAACACTTGGGAACAGTTATAAATATAAATGTCTACATGGGCTCCCTATTCCATAAAAATGCAGACCACTTAAAGACACTATCAGTGATTTGCTAAATCAGCAAATTGAAAAAATCATCAAAAATCAGATTTTTGCATGTATGTAACAAGTACAGGTATCCTAACATACCCTGCAAATGATAAGACCAGAAGCAACCTAATAAGGACAGAATCGGAGATTTTAGTCATTACTGTCCGTTCGGACACTTACTACAACACGTAATTGAATGGAGAATCGTATTTTGGAACACTGCCGTTTTCTTCCTTTTCTGTCAATTCTACAGCTGGAAAAGGTAACTTATGAGAATTCTACAGCCTTATCCTTCACTTTGAAGCTATTCCTGCAAATTTCAAATATTTTTCAAATCACTGATAGTGTCTTTAACAGCAAAGTGGCTGAATTTCTTCCAAAATGTAAAAAAATGCACTAAAATGACCATTTTAAAAGCTATAGCCTATGGGAATGATCTTTAGAAACCATTTTTTTTTATTTTGAGGCCTCAAAGAGCAAAACATCATCATAATAATGGAACAAAAATACTTTTGTACACATACCCTATTGTTCTGGTATCTTATTCTCATAATTCTTAATCGATTCCTTGCTTCAGCAGCTCTGTAAAAATAAAAATAAACACTGTTATTTTCATATTATATGGAAAATGCCCACTAGGACTCTCATCAAATCATAAACTACAGCCTGATCTTGTGCAGTTTGGCCTCAAACATGTACGTTATTGACCTATGTTTATTCTGTACTTTGTATTGGTGTGCTACTGTACTACTGTACTGTTTAGTATAGATTTAGAGTCACCATCACTGCGGTACACTGCATGACAACTTTCTTGAATACTTAATTTTTTGTACTTGTAAAGGACCAGGCCGTACACAAATTTATAATAAATATGATTGTGCCTGTCAAATTTGGCAGCAGCAACTATGATGCTATGGGCACACACCAGTATTGAGCTGCGGTACAACACAACCGTAGTACCTAGTAGTAGTAAAACCAAAGTTTTAAATCCGTTTTTTGTCCCCGCTAACGGGGGTGGTCGGATTAACCTCACATTCACCGCAATACTGCTGTGTGAGGGTTTATTAGGCAAAATATAATTGACCGGATGTCATTCCTGACGTCAATGTGCTGGATGGCTCCCATTAGCTCTCCAGAGCCGACACCCTTGTAGTTAGATCTTCTTTTTAGTTCTACCAGGGTAACCAGTTACCCTCCTCATCGGATTTCGTTAGAAACCCGATGGGGGTGACGGTTTCAGCCACCGACAACCTGGTCCTGGGACAGGTAGTACTGATTACCAGGATACCAGTAGCAGGCCCTCAAGAAAACCTGACCTGACCTCATTTCTATAAATTTAGCTATTCTCAACGGTGACTTTTTGTCATCCTTCATCCTTACTTGAGTTGGCCAATTAGCTGGCTGTGTTTTTCTCTTTCCATATCTACAAACTCTTCTTGCTCTTTGGCATCTCGGTCTGCTTTCTTCTTCTCCTGGACCCGTTTGGTGGAATTAGCTATACTCTCTGCTACAGGCTTGGGGGCATCCTCATACTGAAATGGTGAGAAATATGAATTCAATTTAAAAACTGATGGTGAAGATGAACCCTACAATAATTATATGGCTCATTCTGACTAGTACTAATCATAAGATAAACAATGAATGACTGATCTTTTTGAGCAAGTACACAAGGGTTAAATAAAATATGTGTTGTCCCACATGGTCAGTGTTGAATGTTAATAATTTTGAACTGTCGAGAAATACTCATAAGCAAATTTAAATTTTTTTTGCATAGTTTTTTAAGAAAAACAATTTTTGCACAAAATAATGAAATATTTGCCACAGCAGCAAATCTGATGTGCTCTCCAACAAGAAACTAAGAATCAATTTCCATTGGCCTAATGTAATTACACTAATTATTTAATGTTGTACTGGATTGTGCATATGCACAGAGTGCATGTGACCATTGATTTGTGCATTTAAGTTTTCCACAATACATGCACCAAATGCATGTAGGTTTTTGTTGTTGTAATTTTGGCCTTTATTTTCAACAAACAAACAAACAGAAATAACAAAGTACTGTTGCATCTGCAGTCTTGGTAAACATTTACATATTAATTTAATAATTTAATTATCTTACTGCTAAGTATTTGCTTCTTTGAATTGGATGAAGTGCTGCTAATTCCCGCTGTGAAAGTTTCTTGCGGTTCTGATATTTAGTAGAATCACTTGCTGAGCCTGGTGCCTGTAGAAATAACATGTACACAAACAAATGTAAGGTATTGGCAAATTTGAAAAAAAAAAATTATCTTGGCATTCTATTTGAATTTGGGGTTCTTTACTATGGGATTGGGGGAAAGGTCTCCCATCTGTACAAAGAGTTGCAAATTGTCCCGCAACTTAAAGGTGCTTCAGGCCGTATGGGGGTTGGGTGGGTGTTGAGAGGGGGGGAATTGAAAAAATATATGTTTGCCAATTCTGTGACATCAAAAAAAGGGAACAATACATTGACCCAAACTCACAAGATTCGGGGAGTTGGGGGCAAAGGCAAAAGGTTCACTTTTTGTTGCATTTTTTGATAATAATGTAAAAAATTTAAAGAAATTTTGACAATAAAGTCCACTTTTTGGTGATGAGATGTTAAAAAAGTCCAAAAAGGGACCATTTTTTGGAGGGGGGGGGGGTTAAATCCACAAAAATTACTAAAAAAGTCCACTTTTAAAGTCCCGCACAGTCACCCCAAAAAATATTAAAGCCCTATATCGTGACTATTGAATGATTCTAATACAAAAAATTTTCCTTGTCCCCCCTTTTTCCTATTTAACCTTAATGTCCTTTTTATTAATACTATGTCAATAACAACTAAGCGGTTGTCCTCCAGTTCTCCTGTTCGTGCAATTGGACTAGGGAGAACATAAACTACCGTTATTCATCGTTAAACCATTAAGCCTCCTTGGGATATTAGGCCCGCTTGTTAGAATTCAGTCAAGCGCAAATGCAAAGCCTATTCCCTATTGATTGAGAATTTCAAGGTATCTCATACATTTTGACGTTTTTGCCAGGGTCCGATTGCACATTAAGTGGTTAAGAGGTCCATACCTTCGGCAGCAATGAGCGTAACCTAATTTTTGGTATGTTTACGATCAAATAGCGGGTGTCACTTTTTCCCGCAGAGCGTGAGGATCAGACAACCCCTTACAAGATTTTCAGACAAATTAATGGTTTGTCTTTGCTTGAAATCAAATTTTCTTAGCAGAGTGTATTTTTTAACTAAATGAAAGAGTTAAAAACAACCTCAGACTAACAGTCATGCTAGTTGTTAACGCTCTCATTCCCCCCCTATTTTATTCTAATTGTCGATCTAACTTCATCGTGTAGCTCGAAAATTCCAATGTTTTCCTAGAGTATTGTTTTTCATTGGAGTTTTTCCGATTATCATATCAATCATTTATTCGGGACAACACTTTTACAACAGTGGCACACGTCAATTATGACGGTGCGTTCATATAAGTAACAATAAGAACGTTTAATGAAATAACTGAATATTTATCATTAGATGTACATTATACATACAAAACGGCATTTGATATAGCGCCTTCTCAAAACAGGTCAACTCGCTTTACAAATAGAGAGTAATTCCTAATTTAGCCTAAAATTAAATTATTCTCCCAGTATCGATTCAGTACTCAAGACCCCTTTCATTGTCTGTTCATTTGCTGTGTCATCAATCAATAGCAGTCATTGGGGTGTTGATCATTCTTTTGCGGTTAATCATTCACGTATGTTTGATCAACTTGAATTGTTAATTTCCCCTCCACGGTCGGTCGACGACTCATTATTTCTCAGCTCATTTCATCCTCCTTTCTTCTTTGGTTTTCCTGGGGATGCTGGTGCTTCTAAGCGATAATATGTCTTGTTACGGCAATTATTTGAATGCTTTGTTCAAGGGCTCTCATGTAATTTGACTTGTGACTGGCAGTTGTTTCAATTATTTGAGTAATTCTTTCTCACCTCCATTATTTTGGGTAGTTTGGTCAGATCAGAATCTTTTCTCCCTTTCTTTGAATATTGGGCCTTGCTTCCTTGCGGATATTGGTGAAAGCTTCTCAACATGTTTTTGTAGTTTCTCGAGGAGCTTTTTATTGTTCTTTCACTGTTCTTCATCTTTAAATAACCTTTGGAGGTGGCAACTTTAATTTGTTTTGGCTGCCTCAGTTTCCTTTCTGAACCGCTTTTTGACAGGGCTGCATCGTGGATGTGCCCTTTCGAAGGAATGTTTTTTTCGGTGCTTTAATCAATCAATCAAATTCATTTCATCTCAACTTCTAATATACAATCACATACAAAATAATTAATGCTCGCAAAGCAACCGGTGCTTTTAGTAAGCAGTTATTTAGTGAAGTGGTGTTCGCGCTCTCGGCTCCCACCCAGTATTTCTATTCTTCGCTGCTAGTGGGCTTCGTAAGTTTTTGTGATCCTGCATTTGCCGTCCCTCCGACCCCGTCTCGCTCCCGTGGCGGCCGCGGTGCTTCTCGCATAGAGGAAACTTACGAGGTGAGAATTCAGTGGCGTCCCGGTGTAAAGATCACTCTTGTAAATCGCTGGTGAAATTGTGTTACCATGTTTTAAAAAAAAAATGAGTTAGCCCTCTTCCGTTATATATGAACATTTCTTTCTTGCCCCCCCCCCTTTGCGTTTTTTTGGGCCCTGCTAACTGTCCCTTGAATCTAAACATACTAGCTTATGTTACGGGGTTTCTTCTCAGATACTCTGTCTTTTTAATCTTGTTTTAATTCGGGTTTTTCATCATGACATGGACGTAATTTTACGGAGTCCGAGTCCCGCGTCATCTCGAATGTCATGAATGCTTGCACTTAGTTGTACTACTTGCCACGCCACTCGTGTATGGACCTTTGGACCTTTTGCGTTCAATCACCAACCATCCATGCCGGCACCCGGGTTTAATATTTATCAAAGCATTTTCTATCCGTGTCATACTTGATTAATCACTGTTTTTGCGGTGTTTTCAGGTTGGAGGTATATCCTTATCTGTATATATTTGCTGTCTTTTCATTTCCAAAGGTCGTCGAGTAGACAGATTATTCTGTTAAGTGTTCTGGGTCTGAAGAATTCTGGGAATCTTTTCTAATTTGCTGTTCCAAGATTTATTGAAAGGTTCTTATTAGGTAGTTGCCGTTGCCTTTTTGTTTTTCAGCGCGCTTTGCTTGGGATGGTTAAGGCTGCAAAGCACCAGCTATACATAGTTTAGAAATTGGGAGAGAGAGTGTTTTTATACGGAATCAAGGCCTAGTCCTCCCTCCAGAAGGGGGGGGGGGCTGTCTGTGTGTCTGGCCATGTATATTGTAGCTTCCTCACAGACTTGTGCCTGGTCGGGTTGACAGAGCAGAAGCAAAGGTTTGTTTAGATTTTCCTATGCAACCCTGCTTACCTCTTTGCTTACTGCTGGTCATCTTAATCGCGTTGTTTGTCCATTTGATATTAAAACTATTTTACCCCTCTAGTTTACATTGGCCCAAGTTTTGTTCTGGGTTAATTACCGTTTTAATTCTCTGGCTAAATTTGGCTTTTCTGCATGGAGTTCGACATATCTTTGCCCTCGCATGGACTGTTTTCAGCAGCCCGCCTTGCTTTCCGAACGAGTTGGATTATGTTCAACTGCGTTGGGATCAGACCAGTCCAAAGTTCTGTTCTCCTTATAATTTTCCCCCATCTTTTTTTTTAAAATCAGTTCTTATTCTAGACTGTTCCATTATAATCAGTCGTTTGCCTACACACTCTTGGTTTTTGATTTGGTGAGGGACATTGAATTTCAGTCATAAGCTTTTTCTGTCCATCAAGTAATTTAAGTGCTTACTGACATTAGATTTCTCTATTCACTCTCGCTTATCACATTGGTTAAGGGTTTTATGGCCTGTGAAGGAAAGTACTTGTCTGATAGTCATTATTCTTGAACCTTTCCATTCTTTCATCATTGTTGGAGGTTCTGGATGCTTTAGTCCTTCAACATGCATCTTGGTTACCCTTGTTTATACATCTCAGTGGTAGTGTCCATCAACAAACAGGGTGTGGTATGAAGCCGTCCCCTCACTCTTGGTTTCTACACACAATCTCCTCTTTTTGTAGTGCAAGGTTTGGGTGTCTCCTTTCTGGTAGTTCACTTTTAAGAGTGTTTACTATTCTTTTTGTTCGCGACTATATTTGCCCAGGGGCAGATATTTCAAACAATTCATCCGACAATTGGTCGCTGTTCGATCAGCTGTTTCTTTTCGCATTCTGTTTTTCAGGTCAGACTATTTCCCTACTAGGAATCTGTTCTCTTCGGTCGCCTCCATACTCATTCCAAAACATCTCTCTAGTTTGGACTTTGGATTGCAACTGTTTGCTCCCTTCCCGAGGAACCTGGCAGGTTAATACCTTTTTTTCCTCAAGTTTCCTTGGTCCTTAATTCTTTCAATTTCGTTTTCCTCGACATGTGCCTTATTTTTTCCTGTGCGCTGCTTTTTGGTAAATGCAGTTTTTGATTCTGGTACTCTTTGCATTCGAAAAGCTATTGGTCTAAGTTCCCCTTCTTCCCGAGCGTAGACACTCCTAATGCTGCATGTTCGAGTGCAGGTCCATTGTTGTGATCTTATGTCTGGCCTGGTCTGAACATTATCTTAAAACATTATAATCAACTAGTTTTTCTCTGAAATCTGTTCCACATATTATACTGCTTAATTTCTTTGACGCTCTTCGTACACCCAGCGTCCTACATACTTATGTGCATTGCCTACTGAGTTGAATTTTTGAAGTAAGTTATATCCTCCTTTCAGCTGTGGCTGTTCAGTTTCGCTTGATACTTGAAATCTGTTCTTGATTGCCTTTGGGTCTTTTCTGCTTTAGCTAATAGACCCTGGAAATTTAGTCATTGGAATGTCAGGTGTCTTCCCTTCTTAAATTCCCCTAATGTCAGAGCGTTGGCCAGTTAATTGTGGAGTGATTTATATTTTTTGACTTATCCCCTCTTTGTCATCTCTATCCATAGAAAGTTATGAAGGCAACTGTTCCCCTTGCTGCCCACTTCTAATCTGTTTGTTTTTGTATAGCCTTACAACCATTATATCAGTACCGTAAGCCTTATCATGCGGTATCTGAGTTACCCCGCCCAGTGGTTTTAGTTTAAGGCTACTATTATACTGTGCATTAAAGCCTGGCCTGTGTACTTCGTATTTTAAGTTATTGATCCTCCTCCTGCTTCCTGCTGTTCCTATTGAATCCATGCAAGGAGCAATGTTGGTCAAACTTCTCTCCTTTGAGCGTGGGTAATGATAATTGACTTTGGTTGCCCTTATATTTGTTATGATACAAATACAGTGGCGTAAATTTCTTGTTGACATTTGGGGGGGATGGGGGTTGCTGAAAATTTATGAATAAAAAGGTTTTGCTGGAAGAGATTTCATTACTAGCACATGGTGCGCGCGAAGCGCGCTGAAAATTTTGGAAAATTTTGCCATTTAGAAAGCTAAAATTGTTAATTACTTGTAATTAAGAAAATATGGGTTATTTTTGGTTAAACACAGGAACGTGCATCAACATTGGGGGGGATGATCGTATGACCATCCCCCCGTCATCAATTAATTGGGGGGATATATCCCCCCATCCCCCCTGGATTTACGCCTATGGACCATTTTCCAGGTCTTTAAAGTACATATATCGCCTCTTGTATTACCGATATTAGGCATCGTTGTGAGGTTATGGTTAAGATTTGTCCTTTTTTTGACTTATTTTTGGAGTCTCTGTTTTATGCCATGAGGCTCCGGATACTTACCACCCTCCTTTTTCTAGGCGGTGCTTAAATCTGTATGCAATCCCAGTAAGATCACCATCAGGTAAGTTTAAATCGGAGCTAACATTCAGGGGCCCTTTAGTGCCCCTTTTGTTAGTAAATTAGGGTTAAACTTACCTGATGGTGATCGGGCCCTTCCCAGGCCTTTTTCCCCTAATTCTCCTTCGCCTTGTCTTCTTTTAGTTTTGGCGAAATAGGAAGTGGAAAGGGTTGGGGCGGTTTCTCTTTAGGGCTTAGGGTGGGGCGATATATGAATCGGTGTAAGACTTTGGAAGGTATCACATGCACTCAGGAGCAAATGCATCCAATTGTAGATCACCATCAGGAAGTATTAACCTAATCTACTAACAAAGGGGGCACTACAAGGGCCCCTGAATATTTCTACAGTTAATTCTTGTATTGGACTCTATTATGAGTTTGCGGGCCAATTTTTTGGAACATTTTAAGAAGTGGTGACGTCACGGGCATGTTTGGACGATTATTTTGGCCCCGGGGGGAACCACTCAGGATATATACGCGGCTATGCATCCGCTTAATAAACACGTGGAAAAAGGATCGCATTTTCGCCATCGGACGTTCGTTTTGGGAATAAGGGGTAAAGTTTGCATTTGTTTTGACATTAATGGTGTGTTTTTGGAACAAGTCCATTGCCATTGTGGCCTAGAGTAATGGTTCTGACCCCTTAATTTAACATCCCGAATTTGTTATGATCAGACCCCACGAGACGTTCTGGACTATTCCGCCTCATAATGATTTTTATAATCCTATACAGCAAACACTTTGTGACTTTGATATATCGGCCCTTTACGGCGGGACTTATATAAAAGCTATTGTCAAGATTAATTTGCAGTCTTCGATAGTAGCAGGGGTAGTAGGACTTCCATCCTAACAGCAACAGCGAATTCCTAAAAACTAATAAAAGATAGATACAGATTATCGGTGTTGAATATAACTCACACTTCTCAAACTTGCTGCAAAAATGATGACTACCAACCTAATACCCTTGAACATAGGCGCCATGGACTACAGAGCGACGCGCTCTGTAGCCAGGCACACCTATACGCTCTAACCCCAAACCACCGTACTCACCACACAGCCAAAAAATAACCATTGCACACTTGATGATATTAAAATAGGTATCATGTGTCTACTTATATGAGAGCCTGGAACTTGCACACATTCCACAACCAAGTTTCATGGGAAACAAATGTTTGCTTTGAATGGAGAAGTAAAAAATGCATATTGAAATTAGCTAATGCCGTATTCACTACTGACTAATTCAATTTTTGCCTCTATCTTTGACTTTGGGAAGAAAAGAAATATTTGGGGGATGACAATTTCAGGACAAAAATGAGAAAAAATTTCTATCTTTATATCACTATATCCAAAAAATAATACTTTTTAGTCTAAATTAAGCTCAATAATGCTTTACACAGCTGTATTATGATTTTTATGAAAAAAAAAACATCGTGAAACTGGAAAAAATATTAGGTGCCTGCCCCATTTGACTTGGTCCCCTACATCAGTGTTTTATCTCTGTTTTTTATTATTTTTTTGGGGGGGACGCGGGGAGCAGTTCAGGGTTCTGATTATCTGATTAGTTCTGCTGAGCATAAATTTATTGTCTTCATCATCTTGTAACATTTGGACATTATCGTATATCAGCCTAACGTAAAGGTTATGCAGCTGTACATGGACTTGGTATAATACAATAAGCAAATGCCAAATGTTAAAGTCATATGGACATCGTCAAAATTTTTCAAGACTACCTCAAACAGGATCTTACAATACTACAGAACAAGAATCCACAATCCACACGTTGTTTTGTGACCAACAAACGAACGCGTTTCACCTGGACCCGCCAAACTCCGAAAATGGCAACCACTCACTCACGACAGTTTTAGGGAGTAAGTAATCTGCGTTGAAAATTATCCAATTAGTAATTTTTTTTCGCCGTTTGGATTGAAAAACAAGATTTGGATTCTTGGTATGAGATTGTAGATCCGGTTGAGTAAGTTTGAAAAATCTTGACGATGTCCGATAACTTTAAATTTGGCATTTGCCTTATTGTTGATACCAAGTCCATGTACAGCGGCATAACTTTACGTTGCTGATATACGATAATGTCCAAATGTTAAAAGATGAATGAAAGGACAAAAAAGTTATGCTCAGCAGAACTAGGGTATGGATGGGAGGCGTAGGTGGCATATGTTGGGGACTCCCAGGATTCCATTGATCTATAGGGAATGCATTTTGACAACTGATTGTTAGTACGGGCGTGGTCTAGCGGTTAGAAAGCTTACCTCTGGAGCAAAGGTTCCTAGGATCGAATCTCAGTGGGACCTCTTGGCTGGATTAAGTCGGGAACTCCAGTGGGATTTGATTTTGTATAACAGATATTGATAAAAACATGAATGCCCACTCTTTTCCATGGTTCATTTGAAATTGGGCAAAAAAGGAAACCATGTGAAAGCTTGCACTACCCATCGGATGGTGTTCGTGTTAGTGTGTTTGAAAAATGTTGCAATGGCATTGTTTAAGCTGCTGCTTCCAAGTTGCATTGTTCTGTCTAGTAATATTAAGTTGTAAGTCTTAGCAATTTGGCCTACACTACAGGCCACGATTGAGAATTAAAATAAACCTTGATTATTATGATTATTATTAGTACAAAACTTTTATGGTAATAAAACCCAATTTTGAGGAAAAAATATGTATTTCGAAAAATTGAAACTTCAGGCCAAATTTATGGCAGGTAATCCAAAGTAAAAAAAATTGAAAAACACACATGAAGTCACACTTGAACGTGAAATTTTGAGAAATATGCTAACAAAAAATAAATCATGAGGTGCTAAATCCACAAAAACAGTATTTATTTTAAAACTAGTTCGACATGACAACCCTAAATATACAAGCAAAACAGATGTATACTTTGATCGGAATGCATTTTCGTTATGGATTCGCTCGAGCGAGTACACCCATTTGAAAAAGTTCATCACGGTTAGAAGTTGTTTTTAATACTTCAAAACTTTACCTGTCACATGGGTGGACTATACTCTAAGGTGATATGATGCTACAGAATAATAATCTTGAAATTAGATGATCAGCTGGTGCCAGAAACTTGAAGTTTGATTTGTTTTCAGCCAATTGACTGTGGTTAACAAAAAGTCACTTCACGACAGTCATACTCAGTGATCCTGTTGCAACAAAATGAAGCTTGTCTTTACTTTATAATGTCAGCTCTAGACTTCATCTAAACTTAAAGCCTAAGGCTAGCATGTTAAACTCCAACCATGCACGATGTATGATGCCGTAAAGGGGGAGCTAATCTCACTGGATGAGTGAGTGAGTGATCCGCTTTGGTCTTTCTCAGACTCTCACTGTCTCAGCCAATTTATGATCACCACTCTCATGCAAATCAGTCTCGTTTAAACCTGAAAAGAGTCCGTCAAGTGCTAGCTTATCAAAAAGCAAAAATATATCACTTCAGTTGTGGAATACTCGTTTTCTTTTTGCTATTCACGTGGTACGAAATGCGTAAAAATATGTTTTATTTCCCAGGACGTATGATTTGCTTGTGGTTGTTTACCCCAACGACGGATGAGACTGGGATGTTACACAGACTGGTGTGGTCGTATTTACGGAACGGGAATACGTCCTGCTTACAAGTTGTTAGACTGTGGAAAACTCTAATACGTGGTAAATACACGTGCTGAACTCAACCAGTTGGAAGTAAAATCAGATAATTATAAAATCTCTTATGGCTTTAAAGTTGGTAAAAAAGGAAAGTCTTACACTTAATCACCCTAAAATAAAAACATAAATGATGAGCTGATCTCAATACTTCTACAATATCTAGAAACTACAATTTATACTTTATTTTGACTTGTTATATTTAGTATAATGGTGCTTTAACCGAACGTTATTTCTGCTTACGTTATTGCGTAATCACAAAACGTGTGCATGTGGCACTGGCAGGAAAACGTTATGTTTACACGCCAAATTATGCCATGTTTTGACTAAAATTTACATAGTTTTGGGAATATTTTTTTTGAAATTGACAATGGGGAAATCAAAGAAGCGAAAGCACGCTCGATCTGGTGGAGATCCAGTGAGCAGAAGTGGTCCTTTAGCAGAACAAATGCTTGAGAACAAATCAGTTCGAGTGGGGACCAAACGCAAACGGACAAAATTTCGCGCCAGCATCAAGACACGAACCGGTATTTTAATTCACGTTCAGAGTAGTCCATAGTGGGCTACAACCATCGAATGTGTGTCTTCAACTTTGCTACAGTACTAACCACAGATTCGATTGTGTAATAGTGGGCCAGTGGGGTTTGACAACACCCTTTTATTGACACCACCTTTTACTGAGTCTGAGGACCCCCCGTTATACTGAAAATTTCTGGACCTTTGTTTTACCATTTGGCAATTGCAAGCAATATTTTTGTTACCAGATCATGGTAAACAGAACACTAAATTCCATCACAGAAAGTGCACATGTGCTCTGTATAATATAAGGGACAATTTATCTATATCATTAATTTATTTTTTGTAGCCAGATATCCAAATTAGCCCACAGAGGTACACTGTGAAATGAACGTTGAAAAAAAATGTTGTGTTATGATTCAACATCCATGTCAAAATCGGGTGAGGCTAGCATAGCCAGTCAAGCTCGAGTCTTAGGACTGGCAGACTGGCACGACGCATTGGTACAGATCGCTCCAATATCAAAGTCATTTTCAGGACCAATATCAGCTTTTCTTTTCCTCAATCTAATTCTGCATCAAATCCTAAAATTTTGCATCAGATCTGAATCTACTTCGCCAAAAATCACGCGATCCCCCAAACTCCAATTGTTTTCGACGGCGCCACCATTTTAGACTGAGACTTGCTAAAAATCATCAGGATGGGGGTTTCCGATCGTGCGAAATTTACGAAAGTAGTTTCATTCACAAAAACAGGGGAAGACCCAAGCTCTTTTTAGTAAATAACACGATTGGCCACTCCCGATAAAAACATGATCTAAACACTGATGCTGATTGGAGGCTCCCGCCCGATTAGAAAAATGCTTAATGAGCTCCTGTGAGGCTGTTGGCAAATCGAGCGAGCTGGCCAGGGAAGAGTAGAAACATTTTATGCGAGCAAGGCAAAGAAGTGTTTCAGTAGCATTCTTTTTTACGACACCCTTTATATTTAGTCTCCACGCTTTATACAAGTCCACCCTTTTTAGTGGAAAAAAATGTCAGCCCCCACCCTTTTGCCAATTTTCAAGATTTGAACCGGCACGCATTATAATGAGTTGGACTGCCCACTATGTAGTCCGTTCAGAACCAGACCCGAGCGCGCAGCGCGAGGTCTTGGAAAAAGTGTATTCAAAATGCTTTAGTATTTCATTACCGTAAAATGAATAGGTTCGAGAATTTTTTTATCGCGTTTATCTAGTCCTCTACTAGGAAACTAGGACATCGATCCATTTATCATTAGCACGGGGTCATTATCGAACAGCTGATGATTCTCATGTCCTAGTTCGTTGTATTGAAGTGACATTACTTTGCAAGGTACAGAGACCAAAATACCGCACATATGAACTTCAACATGCATTTTATGTCCAATTCTGCAATGTACTTACTGTACATACCATTTGTTTTAACAATTTGATATCACAAATGGGTTAATTTCGAGAAGAAATAGGAGGGAGCGATTCTCAACCAGCAGAAGTGAAGTCCCGAATGAAACCGGAAGCATAAATGACGAGGTTAAAGGTTTACACACGGTAAACAAATGCGCACCACCGATGAACAAAATCGTTTCCAACACATATTCAGACGCTGCCGGCCAAGCCCATACAAAAAAAGTAACTAATTGATGCGGAATATGTGGGTATTAAGTATTTATACGTGCCTCCTAGTAAAAAAAAAAAAAAGTTTGGCCTTATCCCAAAAAGTGAAGAGTGAGCTAGGTCTATAATAATCGGAGAATTTTGAAATCGGCCTAACAATTCAGAAATAACCCTTGCTTTTTGTCTTAAAACAATGACGGCCTAAATTGTGATTTCTTGGCTACCATCGTCTGACTAGTCCATGAAATACGGCCACACACATCGACGAGGCGATATACCAATATTTTCTTTTGTTAATCCTTTGTTTTTCAAATGCGCCAATCTCCGTTATTACTCCATTGAGTTTTTGGTATCAAAATTTAGCTCTTTTGTAATCTTTCGATTTATTTCGCCCTGTTTGGGTGTTTCATGGTTAGCTTTTTTGCTACAGCCTTCCCTTCAACATATGCGTGTTTCCTCAATTGAAAACCCCGCCATGTCCCCTTTGACACGCATGTGTTCCCTACGATTTGGTTTGAAAAAATAAACAAATTCGCCACTTTTCCTTAGTTATATTAATCAATGCAGAAATTCACAGCTTTCATTTGACACTAATTTTACGTTCTAAGTCCAAATAGTCGACAAGATATCGCCTAAAACATGCATATAATTATATGACAACATATAATTACTGGCACACCCAGTATGGTGCATCTGGTGCCAAGTCGTGACTGCAGATAATTATTATGACAACATATAATTACTGGCACACCCAGTATGGTGCATCTGGTGCCAAGTCGTGACTGCAGATAATCATTACGATAACATAAATTACTTGCACAGCCAGCATGGTGCATCTGGTGCCAAGCCGTGTCTGCATATAATTATTATGACAACATATAATTACTGGCACAGCCAGCATGGTGCATCTGGTGCCAAGTCGTGACTGCATATAATTATTATGACAACATATAATTACTGGCACAGCCAGTATGGTGCATCTGGTGCCAAGTTGTGACTGCAGATAATTATTATGACAACATATAATTACTGGCACAGCCAGTATGGTGGCATCTGGTGCCAAGCTGTGACTGCATAAAATTATGACTGCACATAATTACAGCCAGCATGGTGCATTTGGTGCCAAGCTTCTGACTGAATATATTTTCTTTAACTACCCTAATTGTTATCAACAGTCAGCACGGTGCATCTTGCACCTAGTTGTGTTTGCTTGTACTTAATATGACTGCACATAATTACAGCCAGCATGGTGCATTTGGTGCCAAGTTTTTTATGATTATATTTATGTTCACCTTTTCTACTGGGGACCGTCAGCACGGTGCATCTTGCACCTAGTTGTGTTTGCTTGTACTTAATATGACTGCACATAATTACTGTGTAGATACATGCAGTCTTATCGTATGCGAGTTGTGCCACATAATTGCAATGTAAATTTAAGCTAGCTAATATGCAACATTTATCAACATTATCCTGGCTTGGCCAGCAATATTCATTAACACTAATATTGATACAGCCAACACAGTACAATAAGATTTGCACATGTTTACTGTGGCATTGTGCAATCCTTTAATTGCAATGCTGTAATTGCAACCAGATGCTAAACTGTACTGCGTGTGAAGCTAACTTTTTTTTGTATGCATACGTGTGGGAACTAGTACAGTTTTGTTTGCTGTGTGCAAAAGGGCTGATGTATGCTTTAGGCTACAACGTGACTTTTCTGTGGGCATGGTGGTTGTTAACCACTTAGTTAATTATTGTTAGATTGTGGCTGAACAATTTGTGGTTGCGTGAATCACATAGTCTTATGTGGGTTTTGTGCACACAAGTGTAATTCTGTGTCTGTTGTAGCTAATACGCAACTATGCAATATTCTTACGCAAGCATTAACATTCATCAACATACAGCGGATCATAGGCCCATCAAACTTGACTGCACATTATTACATTAACATTTTACGGGCAAGTGAATTGTGTGCTCCATGCTTGGCATTATGTATCTTCTTCCAGGAGTATTTTGTACATACAGACGAGACTTGTTTTTTTGATTACACACGTTGGATGAGTGGGAAGATTGCAGCTGTAGCGATTAGATTTCAGTGAGGGATGTGTTAATTACTTGTATTGGTTCACACTTCAATTTTTGTGTTTCCTTCATATTTCCCCCACCCATTTCAGCTACTTTTGGCTGTTCTGTTCTCCAAGACTGGAGGAATACAACGACAACAACAACGTTGGCGCATTGTTTTTAAAAAGGAGTAGTTTGTATCCCACAATTTTTGCCCGAACTATTTTTTTTTGGGGGGGTTTTTTTTTGTTTTTGGGGGGTTTTTGTTTTTTTTTTTTTTGGTGTTGTTGTTTTTTTAGTAGTGGCTCCCCCTCGATCGCGTGAGCATTAGTGACAGGTGCCCACAACAGAAATGGACTAGAGACTTCTCTTCCCAAGCAATTTTCACCAACTGCCACAAAAAAAATACAAGAAACCCCTTCGTCAAAACGGCATTTAGTCCATTATGTTAAAAGAAGGGGCGCTCGGACGACTTTTGGCTAGATAATCTCCGCAGAGGGTGTGGCTTAAGTCGCATCTTGTCAAGGAAATATAGAATCACTAGCACCACTGGCCAAAAAAACAAACCCGAATAATGCGTATTTCGCCAGTGCGTGCATACTAATCCCCATGGTCCTTGCGAGTTTCTAATCTACAGACTGTCTGGTGAAAGCAATATGTAAGTACAACTGGAGGAAAAATTCGATTTTTTCCGAAATATGTAAGTGAAAATTGACATAACAATCTTCATATTGATCATGAGATACACATCTTGCATGGACGTATTGAGGGTGAGTAAAATAAAATTAAAGATGATTATCCTTCTGCAAGTTGAAATTCGCTGAGTTCAGGAAAATGGCTAGTCTTTAATGGAAACGTTCTGTAACTCAGTACCTTATCCATAGTTACATGTTACTGTCAAACTAGTTTATATCCCCATTCCCCTTCCCCGGGTATATTTGAAGCATTTGGCCCTCGAAACGGAATTCCTATAAATAACCTGAGACTATCCTGAGTTTGAATATTCCGTCTAATCAACAGATTTTTTAGCCGTCTTTCTGTCAAAATCCAACGAATAAATTTGCTTTCTCAAAGCCCGAAATGTCTTCAGTGCGGATCAACAAACGGCGACTCACGGCTAACTACGCTGGTCCCATGTAGTCCATCTAGAAGGAATCTCTTTTTCCCACTGAACCTCAGCCACCAAGCGCGGAGTGGCTAGGTCACGGGGGGGTGGACACGGGAGCAACGAGGCGAGGGTCCTTCTAGATGGACTATGCGAGACAGGTCAGTCGACGGGAATTTCTAGTGCCATTCGGTTGTACATGGGAAAACTTTCTTTAACCAGAAAAGCAGATAGAGACATAATTTGCTACTGGTGCTGTGGAATAAAATTTAGATAAGAGTTCAATGCAGCGTGGTATATGAATAGTGTATAAATTTAAACTAAAACTTTCGCCAATTACATCATTGCTCACCCTCGGGCTTCGCCAGCCCTCGTTGGCGTAGTTTTCCGAGGTGAACAGTTGATCACTAGTTCAGCGTTAATCAGTGCTCGATTTACAAAACTAAAATTTACATGCACCAGTGCATGTGGAACAAAAATTTCACATGCACGAAATTAATGTTACATGCACAAATACCAACATAAAATTAAGCCAAACGTAAAAAGTTGTTAGAATTGTTAAATCTATACATAATAGAAATTTAATCAAATACTGGACTTGCAATTTTGCAATTTACTACGTTGCGTCCAGAACCACTGGACTTCATCAGGTAAGTGAACCGGTGGATTGGTCATGTGACAGACGGCGAGGGATCCCCTTCAGTGACCCGTCCTACGCATGTGATAGGAGAAAGCGTAGGGGTACACCCATCGAATGTGTGTCTTCAAGTTTGACTCAGTTACAAACCATCAGACACACAAGGACAGACATAGGATTGCACAGCAGCATGTTTTGTTGACCAAATCATTTTACTGGTTACTTATTGGACAGGAGTAGAATACTTGAATACAAAGACTGTAATTACTGGCAATATGATATAACAAGATTTAGACCACTGAATTGAGAGATGCTCACTCATTCCATGCCATTTCACACCTAATGAATAGCTTTATCAAACAACCCTTAACAATGGGCATGATTGGCATCTGTATACCATAAACATTAATTGTTAACCCAAGCAAAATGGCCCAAGATTGAAGAAATTGCTCGAGATGGGAGAACAAAAAGAGATGCTCTACCACATACTGCGCTGGAATTTGTTACTTCAACCAGCGAACATACATACTAAAAGCGGTTGGACGGTCATGATCGAGGTAACTAAAGTTGTATGATATCACCTCTCAATAATATCACAGCCATCCTTATGGACGACTTGTCGCCGCTAAAAAGACGTGACTGACGCGACTACGACTACCAAAGGCGAATACCGAAAGTCGAAATTTGGCCACAAAATCAAGCTAAAATTCGCTTAGAGCTCTTTAGGATAAAATATGCACGGAAATCAGAGTTATCCCAAAATTGTGTGTACAATTTTGCAACGCACGAAATACTCTCTATCAGACGAGAAACAATAAAATTTTCTCACGTGCGAACAAACAATCATGAAGTTAAATACATAACGAGAACCAAGTATTTAACAATTTCATGATAAACTTACGCAAAGAAAATAAGACATTCTTTGACAAAATCTGCAGCAAAGACGAATCGTTTTGTGCACAAAGTTTGTAACGAGATTTGGCTGATAACATGATCAAACTCAGGCCACCGATTGACAATACACCCCCGTGGACCAAAACCGAAGTCGCACAAAGATGAATCTTGAACTGTTTACCAACACCGGTCTGCGATGTCCGATCAGTGTGTCTGCCGCGGCTATAAGACCTCGGTTACCTTCGCCCAGATAAAACACCCCCCCCCTCTGCGATGTTTGTTTCGGTCGATTGTCGACCGAACCAATCTGGAAAGGGTTTCAATTAGAAAGGATCCACCGCGCACATGAAACTGAAGCGGCACACGTGGTATCCCCGGGTAATTTTTCCCGGAAACATGTACTAGAAAGGATCCACCCCTCCACATGTACCTGAAACCAGCTCTGCAGTAACGCACGTGGATTCGGCCGAAGAACCTAATATGCCACATATAACATTAAATTACAAAGCCGGAATTAGTAACAATCTGCGATAGAAGTACGGCATAGCGACCTCCAAAGATGCAAATTCGACGAGAAACACAGAATCGATTTACGCAGTGTATCTCGTAGCATCCAGATATGAGATTTAACTTCTACAAATGAATCATGTAGGCCTAATGTAGTTCTTTGAAGTGATTAAAACTCTTGCAAACTCAGGCGATATGATAACATAGAGGATGAACGTCAGACATAAAAACTATGGCATCGCTCTAGGAGTTATCATCATAGGCCTAAAGAGATTCCGAAATACCATGTTAAACAAAAAGAAAATGGTATCTTGTTACGGAAACGTGGGTGTCAAGGGTATAGGCCCACGATGAAAATAATAACACTGATAGGCCAATAAAGTATTAATCTAGAGTGCATGTCAAAATAACTCTGGAGAAATACATAAGGAAATAGCAGTAAATGCTAATAACTATGCAGCTTGAAAAGATATCTAGCAGAAAAAAAAACAATAGTAACCCTAAATGAATAGATCACTTTTCATGCTTCTAAGAGACTATAAAATAATCGCCTAATAGCAAACAATTAGGTCCCTCAGGCGATCAATAAAGACAAAACAACTGTAAGAATGAATCATAATGCTAGCCTTTGTAAAAATGTGGACAATAAGACTCTGGAGTACTAGCTAGTATTCAGAACATAGTTGCTCCCGGAGTGAAAAAGGCAACGGACTGGAGGGGGGCAATGGATACTTTCAGCAACTTGTCCCACTCCGATGCTAGATATCGACGAACTACGTCCGACATCGGAACTCAAACAAGGAAAAAAAAAAAAAAAAAAAAAAAAAAATGGGGGAGAGACGGACTGTAAAGTGGAGAAGCAGCAGTTGAACAGGACACGTTCTAGTCTGAGCCAAGAAATTGTAAAGGACGACAAAACTCGTACAATCATCTTCATCATTTACAATCTCAGAACCTTCAGTTCAGCTATTGTATGAATGGAATGGGATAAAAACAAGTGGTTAAACAAGTGGTTAAACAATTAGAATATCTCGGCTAGGCGCATTCGACCTTTATAGGTCGTTAAATGTGCACTCAAAAGCACCGGGAATATGTAGAGATGAGAATTTGTCCAAATAGGGATGACAACTCGGTGAAAAGAGAAAACCGAAGCCATCAGAACGGCCCGGAAAAAACACGAGTGTGAGGGTTGCAATCTTAAAATCAAATGAAGTTGCCTAAGAACCCTTATATGATATGAGATTTAAACACCGAGGCCAGAGTCTCCATTCAAGGAAACTTCTGAGTTCTGAAAGGGACTCCAAGTTTTCAAAGATCATAATAATGTCGACCTTAGAACCAGCCCAGGAAGGGTTAGATATTATCAGAAATAGGCTTCTAGCGAAGCAACAACCCCCCCCCCCCCCCCCCCCCCCCCCTCGCCCCACTTTCTCTAAGAGAACTTGACTATTAGGGGGGGAAACCAATAGAATGGAAAGCGCGTCAAGGAATACAGTATACATGGGACGAATTAGAAACGCATGCCCACGGGACACATGCAGTGCATCTCAATAAGCACATTCAATATGAGCCATTCTAGATATATGGATGGCAAATATATCGCAAGAGTAGGAAGGGACATAACTTTTTTTTTTTTGACTACAGACCTGTGGTCGGAATTGATGGCAACGATATAAGAAAAATGCCCCTAGCACAAAAAATACTACCTCGTAAGTATTGGGAGGCCTTGGGACTTCTGAACGAGGGAGGTGCCCCTCCTCAAGAGTGGAAAAGAAAAGAGGGTCTAAAGTTCTGATTCCAAAAGTTATACTTGACACAGACAGCCTTAGACGATGAGAAGCCCCAAGACAAACATATCGGGTAAGGGGATTCTCAAGTCTAAAAGAGGTAATCTAAAATAGTGGACCATTAAAGCACAATTAGCCATAATAGCATTGGGCTGAGCGGATTAGAGATGAATGGAGGGTAATTACCCCCAATGAACCAGGTTGCGGTTGAGTAGTAATGACACACGGAGGTGCGGTCGAAACCTAACGCAGGATCGACCGGAACACCTGTGTCTCGGAACATGCGGAGCTGAAACCCACAAAGCGGAACTTGTGCTTTAGGCGGCAAAACTTCCTCCCGAGGTGCAACAATGAGCATAGGGGAAACGGAAATAGCCGAAGGAACGGCGGCGAAACTTACGAGATACACAAAGGGGACTCGGAAGTGACGGAAACTGAACTGGCAAGTTTCTTTACACCGGGCAGAGCGTCTAAAAGGCATAGGGAATGCCGGTGTCATATAAATACCGTGCCCGTAAATGTTGACTTATGATAGCTAGGACACTTAAGTTTCTTTACACCGGCCCAGCTCAATAAGCAAGGGATATCCAAATCGTCAATTGAGAACTGAGCCCGCGCCAGTCTAACAGTGGGCAACGTATGTCGTTGAAGGGTCATCCAACTGTCTCCCCCCCCCCTTTCTTATCCAAACACAAGACAGAGAGAGAGCGAGCGAACCAAATAGTTGGAAAAATGTCATCTGAAAAGATGACAAACGGAAAAGGGTCCTTGAGAAGAGAAAACAGACATTCGAGTTCAGAATCTCAATGAACGGATAAAAATGGCTTGGAGGAGCGAACGATAAATAAACCCCGGAATCAGAGAAACGACAGGAGGGAATCAAAAATGGCTCATGAAGCCAAAAGATACCCCTCAAAAAAATATTATCCTTGAGAATAATTCTGTAGCACGCAAAGGATTTAACACCTCAGCCACGGCAGGAGGAATAGGAAAAGGATAGATATATCCAACCTATCCTTAACGTCCAAAAATGGCCATCTTTGCCACATACTAAAAATCACGGAGCGAACCCCTGACTTGATTGAGATAAAAATGTCACTCGATTAACAAGAATAATAACACTACCTCCCCTTTTTGCGATGATCGATAGGTGGAGTAATTATCCTATAGGGTCCTTAAAGATGGTCGAGGCCCAACAGTGACCGTATCTTATCTATCAAATTAAACGGAAACTGAATCAGAGTCTCTATGGTACGAAGAGTCCCTACTAACACACGATACCCGCTCAAGTTCCCAAAGGAACCCGATGGTAGTAACCGAGGCGGTCGCCACCCGAAGGGGACACCCAAAAGGAAGGTTAGAGCCACAGAGGCAGTCAAAAAAAACAAACGGGTATATGACAACTGCCGATAAGAACCCGATGGGAGCCGAGTGACTAAGGCCCCACTTAAGGTTTTTTTTTTTCTTTCTGCTATAAACAAGATTAAAGATCGAGGTCAAACGATTGACTAACAGACTTATAAAACCCAAGAACTGGCTTCAGAGGATTCAAGAATGAGGTATAAGGCTGACCAGTCATGCTTGAGACATGAATAGACCACCAAAGAAAGGAGGGTACAAAGGATGACCCGCTTGGTTGGCATGGATGGCCTTTGGAGACCACATATAAATAGCCAAAATCGCAGTATAGGCTTTAAGCCGATTAAAGTATGAATTGATAATTACCACGCCAGATGGTCTTTGACCAATGAACAAATAAATCACCTAGGCGTGGCTGACAAGTAACGACCCTATGGTGGCCCGGTCGAAACAATGAGCACCCGAACGACCCGAAGACACCAGAGGAATCGACAAACTTAGCGCCGAAACCTATGAAGCAATATGGGAGCTAATAGGCGGCGAAAACAAAAACCTTTTTTTCCGGGAGATGAATAAGCAGTAAAGCGTGTTAACAGCCGAAAAGACGGCGGTCGAAACTTCACGAGGATTTGCTCGAAAAACCTCGGAAGAAAAACGTTTCCCGAAGGATAACAGACACCCGGTTATTCTGCAAATAAAGAATTACCTGGGCCAGAGCAGTTACACAAAGCTGTGTGCTCGGACGATACGCTCAACTGCTGATCGACCAAAGTACCTGAGCACTCGGACATCTTCGGGCCGAACTATGTGGCAATAAAATGCATAACAGGTGGCACCACACTCTCCGAAATGAAACGCACTGAACGCAAGGGAGGAGTGGAAAACAACCGAATAACGGTGGGCGAAAACTCACGAGTCGACACGAAAATGATCGGAAAAAACGGCAATAGAAGTGATGTACTGGTACAACAGGACCAATCGACTCGGACACAAACCGAGAAATTCCGACGAAAATGGCGTGGAAGAGCCGAAGACTCAGCGGACGACAGCTATATTAGTAAGTAGATTACCGAATTATGCCAATCGGAAACTCGCCCCAGACTTAAGAGAACTCGGGGCTCCGTATTACCTCATTCCCAAAAACTGGCTAGCGAGAGGGTTTGGGGTAAAACCGATTAAGACTGGGACGAAAAAGGCCCGAGGAAATTTCCGACAAAAGGTAGTCGGAAGAGCCGAAGCTCAGCAACGATTGGCTATCTTTGTGAAGAGATTACCGAATCATTGCAGATCGGAAACTCGGCCCAGACCTTTGAGTCGCGGAGCTCTGGTTTGTTTACCTTATTCCCTGCAACCAGGCGTTGCCGTGCAGGTTTGGGGTGAGACCGATCAAAGACTTTCCAGGCTTACCTTTCCCATGCATATGCGGACCTCTCGATGCGTGACGATCGCGAATGTTAAGAGCTGTCGGCATGAAATATTCAACCACATCATCGCAATAGAAAGGGAAATTAAAAAAAATGTAATCTGATGAATAACGTGAACCCTAAGGCACTAATAAGCCAAAACAAAAAATATTTCATGAATAACTAATATACAACTGTCTATAACACTGTGTAAAATAAGAACAGTACAAAGGGAGGACAGGAGGAAAAGGGAATCTAGAAGGAAATCACGGGGAGGACAAAATTAGCGCCCGTGAAACGCAACGGTGGCAAATTATGCACCGGAACGTCGGGCAAAAAGTACAAATAAAAAGCTCCTCCCGAACCCTAAAATACATCCAAAAACAGGGAAACAAGGGTGAGGGAGTATAAAAAGGAGGCCCTGCAAGGTTAATAGGTGAAAATAACACTAAGACCTGAAAAATACCCCGAATTAGATCAATACCTTAAGAGTACAGAAAATACAAACCTTAAACCAAAATAGCGAAGGAAAGATGGATGGCGTGGTGCAATGTTGGGTAAGATGTCACCTCGGGGGGACCAACCCCTTTTGGGTATGGGTGTTTATTTTAGGAGTCTATTTGGAGGTTTGCATCCCCAGAAAAAATGAGGATGCAATTTATTTATTGAGTACGCAGAGTAAGTATTAAGCCCGCCAAGGTAACAAACCAACTTATGGGCCATGCATGTGACACTATGTGCTTCCAAACCCTGTCTTCCATGGGTGACAGTCGGAAATCATGGATTCGATTCATGTAGCGTAGGGGATCCTTCGCCGTTCGTCCACATGACAATCCACTGGTTCACTTACATGATGAAGTCCAGTGGTTCTGGACGCAAAGTAGTTAAATTGCAAAATTGTTAATTTGTCAGTATTTATATAAAAATTTTCTAATTATTTATTGAATACAACTGGATGAATAATCTACATAAGATTGTTAAATCTATATTTTTCCCAAATTAATTAAAGTGACAGAGGAGATTTTTTTGCGGATACGGAATTTCTCTCAAATTGCACTGGATTGCTTGTCGACCACATACTAAAGAACGTTTCAAAAGTTATTGAACAAACAAGTTACAAAAAGAAAACCGCCAACCTTGTTTAATTGCCCGACTACAGTCATTGTCCCCATAGCACAACGTGATTTGAGTTTCTGTCTGCCGACAGGAAAGTACTAATATCATCTTATTAAATTAAAGATGGTGTATGCGGCTTATTCCACTTCAGGTGTGATCTAATACATTGGAAAAAGCATTCCAAATATGCAAAAACCGGGTTCGAAAAAAATTGGGGGCGCTTCTTCTGGAAAATCTCCTCATGTCTATTTAAATAAAAATATGATCATTATGACGAGCATAACTTTACATTTAAATCCTGTTGTTGAAAGAACTCATACGATTTTATGGTTTTTTTGTTCTCGAATATGACATTTCAAAGATTAGAAGACTCGCATCACCTCCAAGGCCAACGTTAAAAAGTTTGCGGCCAAAAGAGAGCCAGAACAAGGTCGCAATGCGGACGAAAGGCTGTTGACTGCACTGAATTCTGCTCATTGAGCAGAACGCATGGCGCCGCATTTAAAACTGACACTTGGAACGTGGGAGTATCCGAATATTACCGGCCAGCCCCGGGTATGGGCGAAAGTATGGTCGTACCGAAAGATATTCAGCCGGCTCAAAGCAATGACATCAAAATTTTGGGTTAAATGCAAGTCCCATGTAGGAGGCAATTACCGTTTCAATACTGCCTACAGGTAGTAGTAGACTTTCGCCTTAATATGTCTATCCCAATAATTGGTGACTACCACATTTGACATGTTATTTTAAATGGTTCATTATCATATCCACACCAATTTAGTTAAAAAGCCTCCAATCAATCAAATTAACTGATTTTATCTTGAGAACCACTTCTACTATGTCTCAGAAGTATCATAATAAAATAGATTTGTCAAAATGATGGGAATAAGTATGAAATTCTGATGAAATGTGAGGTCCAAAATCTGAACCAGCACCAAAAAAACTCCTTCAAAAAAGTTACCAGTGTAAAGAAAGCGAATAAATCACTGTTTTTGAAAACATTACTCTGGGCCATGTTCCAGTCTTTTAAACTGGATAGAAGAGATATAGTAAGGATCTACATTACTATGTGATTGCTTGATGCATCATTTGGTTGCATATATGTTGCTTTAACGCTGGAGAGGTGAGGGCAGTAGAATTGTTAAATGGAACTAACCAGTACACATAAATTTTGTGACTACAACATTCAGTATAGTATTGATAATGCAATGTTAAAATAAATGTCAAATGTGATAGTCAATTATTGGGACTATGCATATGTCCCACATATTTATGTTGAATCCATTGATATCGAAATAAGTACAAACCTTCTGGAAAAGTGAGTCCTTCAGTGTAGGATTGTCCTATGATCAAATGTGCTATTATTTTTGTTTGGGATGATGACGTTGAAGACCAGAAACAAAGTGCTCTCTTGCCGTACCGGCCCGCACGATTATTGTGTTACACAACAACCGCATACACTGTATTGCGGGTTGGGAAGAGATTCCAATCATGTGACTGAATATGTTTCGGGACATTTCGCTGTCAGGCCCGAACTCGACCGAAGGTCGTATACAGCTGTCAAAGCAGGTGGATCGCACACCATTTTGGCTAAACCTGACATGGAACCGCTGGGCATAGCCGACACCGGGATTTAAAATGTCGCTGATTTCTTCTTGGCAGTAAGGGATCGTTTATAAACAGTAGAAACTTTGGTAAACAAGCGTTATTATCCCTGTGATATCGGTAAGTGGAGCATATTCCTTGTAGAAATTCTTAATTTTTTGTTGCCTCCTGTCACCCATGGTCACCCGTTTATCCGTTAGTGTTGTTGGTTCTGTTGGATACACAAAATAAAATACTGCCCCATTCAAAGTTGAAGACCCAGAGGGGGCTACAACCAGAGATGTGGTACCATATCTACGCCAGGGACGGCCAGCCGATACGCTGACAGTCTCATTAAAATATGTCTATGTGTAGTGTCGGTAATGCCATGGTGTAGGACCCTAACCCGATTCCTTTATTAATTTGTAAAAACGTAATTTGGTGTTATAGCTCGTAAAAAAGAAGTGATTTCGTTCCCCGTTGTGAATTGTCACACTTCCGCAAAGTGCAGAATTTGGGAAAGAATTTTTAGACTACACACCATATTCAAAATTTGGATATTAAAATAGGTAAACGTATATATCATGTTAAAGCTCTTGCGGAGAGAAAACCAATGGTACCTTTTATTGCCATATTCCATACGGTTTTGGAGTTATGGCGAGTTTAAAGTTTGCATTTTTTCATTTTTGCGTGCCATTTATTTGGATGATTTGTGTAAATCATTTATGAGTTTGTATTGTTGCATTTTTTCTTCGAGTAATATTGAAATGCATACCATTTCAAAGCTCTTGATGAGAGGAAGCTAGCGGTACTAATTTTCATCTCCATACTCCATACGGTTTTGGAGTTATGGGTGTTTCAATGGTACATTTTGGTGATTTTTGCATGGCCGGTATTTTCATAATTTACAATGTGATGACATTAATAAATATGCACTGCCACTATGAAGCTGTTCATGAAAATAGAAGAGTAAAGATAGAGAAAAAGATATTCATCTAAAAAGAAAGCAAAGCACAACACAAAATTAAGTGAACTAAGTGGCCACTCCCACCCCCCCCCCCCCCAAGTGGACATTTCTACTCAAGACAAATGAAATACATCAAATTAGAAACTCACATCCACATTGACAAATGTCACATATTTAAACATTACAATCTCAATCACCAATGGATATTAAAAAAAAATTATGTGAAATTTAATAATTAAATTTCATATATTTTTTATTTTCCCCATGATTCCACCCCCATCCCTGGTATCCCCCCATCCCTGGACTTCCCCACCTCCACACTGGACCCCATCACTACCCCCTCTGTGGCATCTCTCACTTCACCCCTTTGGACCATTCCCTTCAATCTTCTAAAACTGGTTACGAGAAATTCATTAAAATTATATGGCTTCAGTTATATACAATTTATTTTATGACTGTGCATGCAAATTTGATTTTATGTCCAACCACCTCTGACATTGAAAAAAAAACACCCAGTACACTACCATATCATATGTGGGTTATATCCCTAGTTCTGCTAAGCATAACTCACACATTATAGTCGTTAACATGTTGTATTAACAGATGTGGAAGTTATTTGGCAAACCAGTGGAGACCTTTCCCATGGTACCAGAATGAGCAGGCCATTTCAAGAGCCAAAGTTGCAGACTGCAGACGAACAAAATATCAAAAGCAATTCAGAATTGAGTTGCTATTTATATGTTCCTTAGATAAACTACCTTTTGAAATAGTTAACCCATGTGATGTATGCAAGACCTCTGGTGCCTTGTCAATTATGGCTTCGTTCATGCACTGGAGTGGCAGAGTGATTGTAGCCACAATGTCTCAAAATTTTTAATATTAATGCTTTAAGTTTTTTTCACATATGCATCGCATATATAGGATCTCAAGTTGTGTTTGATAGTGAAAACAGGGATATATCGTACATTTGGAGGGATTTTGAGATCGACAAAGTTAAGGTAGGTAACAGGGGAAAGGTAACTCCATGTGGTTTTGCATAACTACACATCTTTAATGACAACCTGTTAAGCATAATGTGGAGTTAAATGCTTAGCAGAACTAGGCTATCCCTCACTATGCTGCTATGACTTTGTAAAATATTCCGGGAAAATTAATTGTCAAATTGGTTCATAAAAAGTCAATTGGACGAACAAAATTACTGATAAATCATTTTTGCAATTTTGTAATAAAGTACATGCACATATGTCCGCCCACCTTTGGCACTAACCGGTGCCGATGCAAAAGTCGAAAACACTGTATGTAAATTTCCATCCACTCGGCCCGCGGAACCATTCATGGATACGCATAGGAGCAAAAAGTGACAACTTCGTTGCGTAAACCTTACCGTTCAACTTTGCTTCTTTACACTCCAAGAAGTGTTAATCAATGAATCCACAACGGCAACGCGATTAACTTCGCTTTCAAGCTTCAAAGTCGTATTTGCCGTATTGGGTCGAAAAACGAGAGAAATTGCTCAAAACCACCTATTTATATAATTAGCTCCTCAACTATTGTTTTGTCATCTGTGATGTTTTTCCACAATAATCGGAACTCTGACTCAATCCTCTAATTTTATTTTCGTGCACACAATTTGGTGATGTCTTTCATATTAGGGTCGAGGGCACTTCTAAGGTCAATTTTTACTTCAGTGACAATTTCCACCTGCGCATCCGTAAAAATACCGCTCCCGAAAAAACGCATTTCTTTCTGGAAATACGAAATTTGCACAAACTCCCTACTTGGGCTAAATGAAAGAGTAGATATTTCTCTACAAAATTTGTAATTTTTATAACTAAATGTACGGCGTTCAATCACTAGCAGTTGCTAAAGATATGGTAATTAACATGGTGGCACAATAGGAAATGTGTTAAGTGACTAGCTTGTGAAGCTAAAATGTGTACTTGTGGCCACCCCCGATGAATTTTCAGCAGTTTCAACGAACAGAATAACGTCATGTGTTGGCAGAATACTGCAATTCATCCCAATTCTGTAACATTGGATGTTTTCTCTGGCATTGGTGCCTTTAAATGCATTCGATTCTTGATTGTGTTTTGAGTATGTTTCTAACCCTAACCTGCCTAGTTCGGTTTGATATAGGCGTTACGGCGGCCATATACAGCCACAAAATATAGCCATTTCATGTTAGTTATTTTACTGTAGGCCCACACAATGCCACATGGTTTTTTTGTAGCTGGCATTAAAGAAGAAAAAGTTTGTATACTAAAAGACTGATTCTATCCTACTGTAAGCTACAAAGCTACCAGCAAAAGTCGGCAATGGACCTATATCGGTGTAGATAATATTGATATGCCAAGGGCTACAAACAAACCACAGGGTAACTTTCTAGACTATTTACTGTAAGCCACCAAATAGGCTCATTCTTTTAAGATACAACTTACTGTGGGGGCTACAAAAAGCTACAAAGTTGTAGGGTGTGGCTTTTTTGATGCTTACGGAGGGTTAGGGCGATAAGTATAAATACATTAAAAGGTGTTTTTTCCGATCGTCTTTGGACCCTCTGATTTCACCGGAAGTATCAAGTTTGATATCAAATTAAGGCCATTTTTTCTCATGTCGTCCTGAAATTTGAAGCCCTCACATCCATTCATTCCCAACGATATAAACAAAAAAGTGGCCATTTTATTATTAACCATCATATTAGGCCAGCCTATCTTCTTAAAGAAGCAGCCAATGAACTGGCCCCGTACTTTGGTCTTCTCTTCAATTCTCGCTTCACCAGCAAAAAATTCCATTATTGGATATCAGGCCCCGTTTCAACATTAATTGCCATTTTTTTGAGTTTTCACTTAAAATATAAGGATTTTTTTATAGGAAGGTGATACAGAGTCCCTTATGTGTTTTTACTTACATCTCTAATAGCACTACCTCCCATCTCTAAACCAAATTATTTGTGCTTTGTATTTCAGGAGACAGCCTACACAAAATGGTCAAAATTTAACCAATATGGCGTCAACAAAAATAAAGAGAAAAATGTGAGAGAGGCTCAGTGATTGACCCCCGTTTTGCTCCTCACCAAATGACCCCCTTTTTAGGTCGTCCGATATGAAAGACCTTATGGCAGCATGATCCGTGTGTCGTCCTGCGTCGCGGCGGCGTCTGGTCGGCGGCGTCGTGACTTTTCTTGTTGACAAAAATATCTTGGAGATCTGTGCGAGCTACAGGCTGAAAACTTGTGGAAGGGTGCGTGGTTACAGATTCTCGAACTTTAAATTTACAACATGTATAGCAGTCTAATTACCTATTTTCATAATTAGCATTTTGGCCCTATTTTCTTGTTTTTCATTTACACTTTTTTGTGAACACAATATCTGGCGATCTGTAAGTCACACAGAGCGAAACTTGGTGGGGGGTGCGGGGTTAAGGATTCTCGAACTGATTCGATTTACAACAGTATTTATATGCATCTAAGTACTAAGTTGCAATAAATTAATTAGCATATTTTACCTATTTTCTGATTTTCCTTGACCTTTGTGAACAAATAGCTGGAGATCTGTAAGTCACACAGCTAAAACTTGGACTGTATGCGAGGTTACAGATTCTCGAACTGATGATATACAAACAGTACATTGTCCTGGGTTATGGGACATTGTCCTGGGTATAAGACATTGTCCGGGGGTATGGGACAATGTCCTGGGGATATGGACATTGTCCTGGGTATATGGGAACATTTGTCCTGGGTATGGACATGTCCTGGGGTATAGGACATTGTCCTGGTTATAGGACATTGGGCCTGGGGTATTGGAACTTGTCCTGGGGTATGGAACATTGTCCTGGGGGTATGGACATTGTGTCTGGAGGTAGAGAACATTGTCCTGGGGTATGGGACGTTTTCCGGGTATGTGGACATTGTTCTTGGGTATGGGACATTGTTCCGGGATATGGGACCATTGTCCTGGGATAATGGACATTGTCCCTGAGTATGTGACATTGTCCTGGGTATGGGACATTGTCCTGGGGAATATGGGGCATTGTCCTGGAGGTATGGGACATTGTCCCTGGGGTATGGGACATCGTCCTGGGTATAGGACATTGTCTGGGGTATGGTACATTGTCCTGAAGGTATGGGACTTCATCCTGGAGGTTATGGGACATTGTCCTGAGGTAAAAGACATTGTCCTGGATCTGGGACAATGTCCTGGGGTATGGGACATTGTCCTGGGAAATGGGACATTGTCCTAGTGATATTGGACATTGTCTTGGGGTTTAAACATTTGTCGGGGGATTGGGACATTGTCCCGGGAGGCAAGGGACATTTCCTGGAGGTAGGGACATTGTCCCGTATGGTATGGACTTTTTCCTGGAGGTTTGGGACAATTGTTCGTGGGTATGGAACATTGCCCTCTGGGTTGAGATATTGTCCTTGGATATGGGCGTTGTTCTGGAGGTATGGGACATTGCCCGGGAGGTATGGGACATTATCCTGGAGGTATGGGACATGTCCTGGGGGGGATATGGGACATTGTCCCTGAAGGTATGGGACATTGTCCCTGGAGGTATGGGACTTGTCCTGGAGGTATGGGCCATGTCCTGGGCTATGGAACATTGTCTGGGGTATGGGGCTTTGTCCTGGATTGGGACCTGTCCTGGGGTAATGGGACATTGTCCTGGTGATATGGGACCTTGTCCTGGAGGTATGGGTAATTGTCCTGGAGGTATGGACATTGTCCTGGAGGTATGGGACGTTTGCCTAGGGTATGGGACCATGACCTTGTTAACATGAATTTATTTTTTCCATTGTTTTATATTGTTATTGCTGACTCAATACATTTTCAGGTTGAGCCTGTAAACAAAACTTAAATTGTGCATCTTCAGAAATGAATTCGAGCACGCATCCATACATCGACGACCTATTTGGGACTCGCTGTCCCTATTTTTTGCCCTTAAAGTTCCTCAGCGAATGCCCCCTACTTTGAAAGTCTCCAAGCGCATATCCCCGGCACTGTTCATGCCATTTAGCTAATGTCTATTCACTACTGAACTAATTCAATTGTTTTTGCCTCTATCTTTGATTTGGGATGAAATAAATTGGGGGCTGAAATTTCAGGACAAAAATTGAGAAAATTATATCCTTTTATATCCACTATATCCTTTGATAAAATAATACTTTTTAAATACTTTTTAGTCTAAATTAAGCTCAATAATGCTTTACACAGCTGTATTATTATGATTTTGATGCTGAAAAAAAGAACAAATCTTGAAACTGGAAAAATCTTTAGTTTCCTTCCCCCTTTGACTTGGTCCCTACCATCAGTGTTTTATCTCAGTTTACAGTTTTTTTTTTTTGGGGGGGGAGGGTGCGTCATTTTCAGGGACACATGGTCGATGGGAGTGGGGTGGCATATTTTGGGGACTTCCCTGTCCATTGATCTCTAGGGAATGCCCGTTTCACAGTATTGCCACTTTTGAGTTTTCACTTAAAAACCTATTGGATTTTTTAATAGGAAGGTGATACAGAGTCACTTTATGTGTTGTTACTTACATCTCTACTAGACCTACAAAACCTCCCATAAAAGCTAAACAAATTATTTGTGCTTGTATTTCATAGACGCCCAAAAATGGTCAAAATTTAACCAATATGGCATCAACGCAAAAATAACTGTCCCTTTTGTTTTTCGCTGCCATTTTAGCTATGTAGACCTGCAATTGTTACTTTGAGTTCTGTTGGGGCAACTTGGACACTTTTATTACATGTGAAAATAAAGTGTGGCAGAGTGCTCAAAAAACTTATATGGAGGCAATCAAATTGAGCGTTGGATGTGACTTTTCCGTTCACCATGAATACCATTTTCTTCATTTAACACCGACACTCCTGTGGTGGTATCTGTGGTTGTTAATTGTATCATTTACAAAGACTATCCTTCCTGATCATCCCACACAAAATTATATGTCTGGTCCTAGAATTAATTCAGAAATGGGTTTAATAAAAATCTTGTCCACAATTTTCCGTGCCCAATTTTTGGTCCCTTCAAACACTTTTTGCATTAGCCTGTGTCCTTTATGAAGTAAGCTCTATGTTTGTGTTTTTGTCTGATACACTTCACTGTACTAGTAAATTGGACTAAAAGTTTTGACAACAACTGTAAAATGTCTTGGCACCATCAACATTAAATTTCCGTCAGGAAATCACACAGTCACGTCCAACACTATTTTGGTCACGTCCAACACACATGAGTCTGCATATCTTAAAAATGAGGAGGTCTGCAACTTTGAATTAATAGTATGTTTCAGTTATTGCATGGGTTTGTGAACTACCAACTTACGTTGAGGTGTGATCAGTTTGCCAATTTTAAAAAAATTGCCCTGTTCACAGTTGCAATTTGTCACGTCCAAACAAGCTTCAATCATCACCATGCAAACTTTACAGTTTTGGAATATTGAGAGCATGAGGATAAACAAAGCTTCACTAGGTAAAGTTAGTTGTGGGTCCATTGTGTTTACAAAGCTTTAAGTTAGTTTTTTTGTTATTAATTAATGTCAAAAAGATAGATTTGTCACAATTCGTTCAACAGTCACGTCCAACACTTTGGACATAAAGTTAATTATCTGCTAACTCAATGGGCAAGATTTGCTTGCATTTGGTACAAATATTCTCCAAACTACAACTAATCAATCCATGAAAAATCACTCTGCTCTGTTAGTTTTTAACCCATCAATTCATTGATGGGTTGTTGCTATCGAGAGCGGCGTGTCTTATTTTCTCTACTAGTCGGGCGTTTTATGTCCATTTCTGACGGAAAGCTGCCTAGTGGAAGTCAGATACTGGGGAAATCTCGTGTTGGGCTTGATTTTTTAAATTTCAGTGACAGGAGTCAGTTTGGGTAACTTTTGTGTCTTTTTGTCAAGTTTTGGACATCATTTGATGCCGCGCTTGTCGTCTTTCTTACTGAATGCTATTGGTTTATGTGTGCACTTGTTAACCAGTGCTAGCGGGTACTGCGGGCGAATCTACCAAGGGCTTACCCGGGACTGAGGTCAAACAGGAGAGCAAGTTCATTTGACTTGAGTATATTTAGTATAAACAAATCCTGGATGAAGGTCACCCGACTATATAGTGATGACACAAAAGAAGTTGTTTTACTTAAAGGGCCTTCTTGATCATCTGGTATACATCTTTCAAGTAAACCATTTCACTAATTGACATTGAAAGTTTTACAATCAAGTTGTAGCACTTTAGGCATTTGACCTTACTGACAGGCCCATGGTCACACTTACTCTACCTCTGGAAGAGGGAATATTTGAACAAGGTAGAGGGAATATTTGAACAAACTATTTTTCTGCCAGAAGGGTAGTTTGTTATTGTTTTCCCACCAATATCTTCCCCATTGTCTAAGTTCTATGTGCCTTGTACCATGTGTACTTTACACACATTCCCAGTTGCTCCTGAAGATAGTGCTGAGTTATGCAAGTCTCATTCACCAATGCAATGTTCACAATATGCCTGAACTTAAACCTCGCACTGTGTTAACTTGAAACAGCCCAAATTCTCTCACTTCAACCAATCATAAGTGGCCTTAGAACGCACAGCTACCTAAGAGAGTATATTTAATCCATCCCACAATGCATCAGATTTGGTACATTTCCCCTCAATAATCTCATGTGATCCCGGCATGTGATCCCACAAAAATCCCATTTTTTAATACATAAAACTTGACCTTTCACACCCATTCCTGCACCCAAAGCACTAGTACTTTATAAATTTTTAATCATGAAAGGTTTTGTGCTCTTAAACTTCTTTACACTGCCCTAAATTACTGACATGTGTTTAGTACAGAACATTATAGGCATATTGCAATGTATTATGGGATTAGTTCAAAACACACTCTGCTACTATGAAGCAAGGTTCAATGCAACCACTGTTTGTTTCTTGGGAACTTGCATGATTACATCTAACCTTGTAGCTGGTCACATATTACTGAATGTGAAAATGTTTTGCTTTTT